>VXBB01020381.1:436783-475950 GCA_013399915.1 Illadopsis cleaveri | reverse complement strand
GCCAGGCTGGGAAGGGGGCTGGGGGTGCATGGGAGGTTGGGAAGAGACACAGCTGGGACAGGTGACCCCAACTGACCAAAGGGACATTCCAGACCATGGAACATCATGCTCAGTATATAAAGTTGGGGAAGAAGGAGGAAGGGGAGGATGTTTGCAGTGATGGCGTTTGTCTTCCCAAATCACTGTTAGGTGTGATGGGGTCCTGCTCTCCTGGGGAGGGCGGAACACCCACCTGCCCATGGGAAGCAGGGAAATGCACAACTTTTGCTTTCCCTATTAAACTGTCTCTACCTCAACTCATGAGTTTTCTACTTTTACCCTTCCTTTTCTTTCCGAGATTCTGCTGCTGGGGGAGAGTGAGTGAGTGAGTGAGTGAGTGAGTGAGTGAGTGAGTGGGAGGCTGAATGGGGCTTGGCTGCTGGATGGACTTGAACCATGACAATAATAAAGCACAAACTTTTATTTTTGTAACACATGACAAAAAAAGTCAAACTACAATGATTTTTAAAACCCTGACATTTTGAGGAGGCATTCTTACACCGGATTCCTGAGGTTGGACTTCACAACCCTGCTGATTCTGCCTTTATTTTTGTAAATAATGAGTTTTAATAGGATGAGTTTTAGGTGACTGTTAGGACCACTTGAATGAGGAAGCTGATTACCTTGATGAAACAGTGCAATAATATACAACACAAAGCCAACTGGAGCCAAACAACGATAACAACAAAAATAATCTCACAGTGCTATGACATCAAAACAATAAAGCAAAGATGTGTTGGGAAAAAAGCTGCAAAAGTCATTTTAGGGATTTTTCATCCTTCTAAGATTTCAATTAGAAGGAAAATAATCTTTTTTTCCCATTACAGATAATACACCACAACAAAAAGATTAATAGCTGCTGACTTAACGCAGACTTTCAAAAATTAGCTTTGATCAAAGGAAGTGCTGTAGTGAAAGTCAACTGCCCTAACCTACTTCTCATCTGCCTTTATTGCATTGAGCTGGCATGAACTCCCTCCCCTTTCTTGAATGGTTTCCTTTAAACTTCAAAGCCTAACTGGCTTTGAGGCTTAAGACACAGAAAGCTTTCTCCTTCTTCTTCAAAAGCAATTAATGACATGATGTATAATCTGACCTACAATCTAGTATCTAAGCACACAGGTCTTCTTGATCACTGTGAGGCTACAGAATGTAAAGGGCTCGACAGAGAAGTTAATCGTGGCTCAGTAACTGCAAATGGTTTTAGAGTGCCTGCCAGCTGATGAGGTCAGTCTGCTGAAAGAAAGGTAAGCAAGGTCTAATCTATCAACGGCACAAATTTGTCAATAAATGAAGCTATAGAGGGATTCTTACTGCTTTACCTTTTATTACAAGCTCCTCTTTCCTTTCCATGACTTGTTATTAATGAGTTCGGAAGCCAGATTTCCCAGGACACCATGGTAATGGATGTGGGGTGGGGCAACAGAGACTGCAGTAATAACGAGGCAGAGGAATGGACAATATTCATGGACTTTCAAGAGTCACAACTGGCTACAAAAGATATAATGGATTTTGCAAGATGTGGTCTGAGAAACCTATAAACTTCTTGGACTGTTTGGGCAGCAGTGTTTCCAGACAAATGAATAAGGACCGTATCTGAATTTTTGATTCACCATCAGCTAAAAGAGATTGCAACTTTGAATGGTGAGTGCTGATAACAGGAAATAATTAATGGTTTAATAGCTGGTCCTGCCAAAGCCCTGAAAGATAGGAAGTCTGAGAAAGTCCACTGTACATAAGCACACTTTTCATGGCTATGTCCATACATTTTGTTATTATATGTGAGATCAATAATGAAGTAAGCAAGCAACATCTAGTCTTCATTCTTATTTCATGAAATTACTTCACCCACTTGGTCTGAAAAGGCTAAGTCAAGCAAAGCCAAGGGAAGTCTCTTGAGTTTTCTAACTATATGACATCTCCAAGAAAACCCTTGTCATAAACCTGATTCCTGCAAAGATGTCTGCATGGGCCAATTCTTAAATTCCCCAGAATTCTGAGCCTTATTTGAGTGCTCTGCTCAATTGCTACACTTGTGTTTGAGCTGCTGTTCTCCCCTACCTAAGGCCCAGGACCAAAACAGCTTTAGTTTCCTAACAAATACAGTTAAAAACATTCGTTTTGCTTTTCACATGATGTAATAGTGTTTCAAGTGACATCATAAACCCTTTCCAGAGACAGCCAGTGACACTAACAAGTCCATCCAGGAAAAAAATCCTTAAAGGTTCTTGCCTAGAAGAAGAGATATAAGAAAAGAGAGGGAAAAAAAAAAAGGTAACAGCAATGGCAACTCTGTAAACCTGCTATCCAATAATCTCGAAGTGTATTCTTATACACTTGTAATGTGTATAAGTAACTTGTAATGCTAAACTCATTTCATTAACATGCTTTAGCTAAAACAGCTGTATGTATGTAATTCTGCAGTTGGGAAGTCCAAGGTAAAAGGGAGTTGATTTGTCAGGCAAGAGTGCACACAGTGGGGAAATTAATGAAAAAGCCTTGGTTTGTAGTTTACTGCTATAACTACTAGCACTAATTACTAATCAGTAATTAGTTAGTACAGATTTTTCCTTAAAGTTCTGAATGAAATATTAACAAGGTAGTAATTAAGTAATTCAAGGTCTGTTTGCTTTAGTGTTTGCATTAGCATTAACTTTAATATTGTAAATCCAAAACCTGACTCACTGATCTAAAAACATCCTTCTAAATTAATGAGAGACGTCCTTTGCTTTCCTTCTATTGAGGTTAAAGTATTCTGAAACCCCTTTCCATTGCATTAATTGTATCCAAAGTGTAACAGGTGGAATAAGAATGCAATGATGTAGTAAAATGCAGCAATTGTACCTTGCGTTATTTTCTAAAAGAAAAAAAAACATTCTTGCCTGTAATCCTGCTTTTGCATAATCCTTTACATTGCTTAAGCTATAGACCAGTCTCTTCCCTACACCACAGAAAGGTTTGAAAGAAATGCTACAACATGTAGTTAATCTGCTCCTGCAATGATCACCAATCAAGCATGGCTAACCATGACCCACTAAGGAAATGAAGCAGAAGCTGGGTTACACTTGTGTGTATTACTGTTAAATTACACCTGGGTAGGTTAATGTATGACACTAATGGGGCATTTTATTTCATGTGTGGTGCAGCAGGAACATGCAGGCAGTGTGCAGATCCTCAAGGCAATGAGGACCATGGTCAGTATTAACCACTTCTGCAAGGGGCAAGAGGTTCAAGAGCCCTGTTTGGCTAGAGCCTCATTGCCTCCCACTTAAAGCACCGTCAGGGTCTTGGCTGACCCAGTGAGAGTCCATGGATGACTTCTGCGCAGTTAAGTGAGACAAGTGCCTTCCAGCAGACCCCAGGTCATTAATTCTGTTCTGAAACAATGCTGACTTCACTACTTCATGCATGAAAAATAGAGAAAAATCTCACATCATTGCTGGTACAGAATCCAGCACGACATCTCATGAATCTACCACTGAGAACATGCTCAAATATTTTTTATTAGAACACATTAAGCTAAAATCAATAGATTCATTTACTGAAATGGATTTAGTACTTCAGCTAACCAAGGGAAAGTAACACTTTTTAAAAAGAAGTGACATTTCATTATAGCATTTGGTTGTAAACTCTCTGGCAGAAATTTTTCTGTATACCAATTAAACAGTAACTCATTGGAGTTAGTAACATAAAAAGCAATATTGCGTATTTACAGTTCCCTTCGCAGTAAATGAAAACATCTACAGTTCTCAGCAATACAAATAAAGTCTCTGCATGATGGTTCTAACAATGCTGCCACCTCTCTGATCTTTTCAAATATTTCTGAACTATTTTTCCCAAAGATACAATATGCTATTGTCTCTACAATCAACCTTCTTTTCATTTGAAGAGAAGCAGAAGTGGCATTTTGAAAACTTCAATCTGCTGAAATATAATAGCACCACTGAGTTCTGCTGTTCTTCACTTTTATTCTCACTTTCTCCTAGAAAGATAAAACCACAGTGGCTTTACTACTGTCAAATAAAAAGTAAATGAATAATGGTTTTGTTGACTATTACATAACAAGATACTGCATCACTATTAGTCAATTGAGTTTTAATATATATTTCTCTCTCAAATGTGAAACTTTAACAATACTATATAATCATTCTGGAAAACTGCCAAGGAAAGGTATATGTGATCCTTGCAATGAGAACTGCAAAACCGAATTTGATGAAGATATCATTCAAATATTTTATTGTAAATTACACAAATAGAGAAACAAATTAAGAATTCAAAAAGAAATAATTTTACCTGATTTACTGTCTATGTACAGGTTCATTTTCCCCTAGGATTACTGCTTTGTAGAAATCAAGGACATTTTTTGAATTGCACAAGGTGCTATTTAGCATTTCCTTGGGTAGATTAGCATCTTTCTACTTTTACTACTATGAAATCTCATCTTTTTGCCAACAGGCCAGTCTTTCATGGGCATAATCTAGTTCAGTTTCATCCTCCTCCTTATTTGCTAACCTTCTCCAAGAGCCACCAACTTTCTCACCAGAGCTGTAACAGACCCTAAGCTTGCAGGACTTACCTGGTTTTGAAGACTTTTATTTCAGGACAGAAATGGTGGAAAAAATGGATATCTGAAAATCGATTACCAGTAGCTGAAGTGACAATTAAGCTCAAGGACTTGTCTCTGGGGAATACTATACTGGAAATGCTCCCTTCCAGTTAAAACAGCTGTACAATTAGAATGTGGTTTTAATCCAGCCTTTAATCTCATACTTAGAAAAGTCCAGAGAGAAAAACAAGATGAGTATTTGCACCATTACATTAGTTACTTCAACTGTCTTCCACCACCTATACAAGGAGCCTGCAGGGTCTATGGTGGCTGAAATTAGACCACATGACCTTCTTTATAGGTATTCTAATTAGACAGGATATTATCTACAACCCCATTTCCTTTCAAAGCTGATACCCTGCATAATTATCTCATTTGATATTTCTTCTACCTTCTATGTTATTGTTTGCAATCCTATTCTTTTTCATTTATCTAAATTTAATCTGCATTTGCCTTTTACTAGTCCTAAACCAACACAGTACCTCTCAATACGATAATTTTTGCCATCAACTGCTTTTTCTCCAATGTTATCGGTATCTGACATTTAAAATATTTCTATTCATGATATTCACTATTCATTTTACATATACTATAAAGAAAGGTCTCAGAAACAATTTCCTAGTCAAAGAATTTCCCTATTATACCATCTCTCACCCTTTCCAACTTCAACATCTTGATTTATTCATGAGTAATTTATTTTAAAGACATTATCATCTGCATTTCGCAAAGGTACTACAAGTTCAAGCTCATTTATCAAGTTCAACCTCATTTGTTCAGTTCAGATTCAAAATAATTCACCTCTAAAAAGCTTAATAAATTTAGATACTCTCTGCCTATAAACTGTACAGTAACAATTTGCTTTCTTTTCTCCTGTCAAGCCTGATCTTGGCTGATGTTCTCATTCTTTAAAACAATAAACAACTAAGAAATGGTAAAAAAATGCCTAAAGCATTTTTGTTGCCCCTTTGAATTAGAATTAATTTCTAATAGGGTCTGATATTTATAATTTTACTTAGAATTTATTTTTTAATTTATTCTTTCTCTTTGACTGTTATCCATCCTACAGCTTTTATTTCACTTGCCTCCACTACCAACAAAAGCCTCTAACAGAGAAAGATAAGATGAAGAACTTATTTCAAAAATCAGAACAGATTAATAAAGAACAATTATGGTCACAAACATGGTATGACAGAAACAATAAAGACACACAAATTTAAGACACTACTTTCTCTAAGAAGACAATTATCTACAATAAGTTTCCTAAATTGCCTAAAACTCCAAGAAACTTGAGCACACTGCCATATTGTCTGAGTATTATATTCTAGTCAAAAGAAAATGCAAATGCAATCACATTTATGGAAACTAAGTGTGGGGATATCTACATCAAAGGAAAAAACAGTCCCTACTGCCAGCCAAGCATAGGAGCTGGCCCCACAAACAGCTGTTGTCATCAAGGTATCTTCAATTATTTAGAACAAATTGCACACTCTATGTGCACAGGCACACCCAAACCAGGTTTGACAATGCAGTTATAACAGAAGAACAGCTGCAGCAAGAAATTACCATGTTCAAGAGCTTAAAATCATCATGGACAAATCATTCTCTCTGCCAGATGATTTTTGTAAAATGTAAGAAAGCAAAACAAAAGATACTGCCAACGCCAAATCACCCATGTATGGGAGCCAGAACACTCTCAAACACTAAAGCTTGTGAAAGAACAATGTGACAAAGAGGACAAGGATAATAGCAAAGCACAACTTGCACTACAGCACAAGAAATCTGGCAGTTTTACAAAGACCTGATCAGTTATTCCACTGTGACAAGTATGAAGGCTCAATGCAAAGCAGGAGAAATATCTGCAATATCTATGCTCATTAATTGCTAAAACAAACCTTTCATTTCCAGGATCTTTCTCAGAAATTTTTAGTTGGTAGTGAGCAATAACTTTATGGTTCAGAAACAGAGCTTAAGCCTTTCGTTTTGCCATCTTTTCAAAGTGGAAAATAAACTGTCTATTAATGTGTTGTTATAATGAGACATAATCTGCCTGTCCTAATGCCCACATTTATCAGTGTTTCCATACCACTGGGCATAGGACAGATATCTGCTTACCGCTTTGAAAATTCAGTTTTCTGTATGACTGTACCTCTCAGAATGGTATCTGTAGGGGGTCAATGGTAAATACTTGGAAAATTACCAGTAAGGTAAGAAAGCAAATGAATTCAAGAAGAAGAAATGCCGAGACAAAAAAAAAGGAAAATAATGAAATCTAAAGTCTCATGGCACATACATTAGCTACTACTGGTTTCAAATCTCATAACTTATCAAACAAAAGGAAATGGGAAACTTCAAATCAAACATCTCTAACGTGATAAACCCCTGCTTTTTGGCTTAATCTTATGGTATTATGACAGAGGTACCCGAACCAAAACAACTGAAGAAGAAAATATTAATGGTCTCAGGGTTTAATTCTGGAGGCTCTTCCTAAGCATCAGTGTTGCTGTTGAAACAGGGGTTGCAAACAAGAATGTAGGGGAAGGGAAGGTGTGCATGTTAGATAGCATGACTGTGATCTCCCAGCATATATGTAAGTGTTGTTTCCTCAGGTATCCTGTATTGTAATGCTGTTACACACCCTCTTCCCTTACTAATGCACAACAGTTACACTCCATTTCACACATTTCACAAAGTCTCTTGGCTCATTTACATCCAACAGCTACTCCAGCCTGTTACTCCTGAGTTTTGCTACTAATCTAGCTACTGCTGCCACTTCCAATTTCTTTTCTTCTTTGCTATATTTCTTTTAAAATTAGTTATATGGCTCTGAACAATCAATAAACCTCTTGAGTTTTAGAGACATTCCTGAGAACACTAACTTCTCTCAGCTCCAGTTAGACTCAAAAATTTTTAGATTAAGCCAGAGATGCTTTATTTTCAACATATACCACATACTCCATTAAAAAATCCATATTGTGTCATTACGGGAAAACAGCTGCAGAATGACTTCAAAGTAAAACACCCATCTTTCTTCTTCTGAATAAACATTTTAGTGAAGAAAACACAGCATGTTCTTTGAAAGAGGACCAGTATCTCTGGAATATAATGCAATTCTACCTCTTAATGGAAAAATGGTGCATCATTTTGTATTTTTTGTATTATGAGAAAAACAGACACTTTCAAGGTAAACATTTAAAAAGAAAAATCCCAAGATACTAAGAATGGAAGTACTGAAAGCCTTGTATAATGCAAGTCATGGTCACAGCCATCAGAAAAGATAAGAAGGAAGAACTGACAGGAATACTGTATGCTTATATTACAGACTGAAATTAAGATCTATTCAACCAGCAACAGTAGAGGTTCACAAACATCCAACTCTAAAATTTCCCAATAATATATCCTCATGAACTAGTTAAATTTCACAGCAGTGACTGCTTATACTCCAAAATGTCACAGAACCCAAAAACTTCAGGTCAGAATGGACATCCAGCCAACACCCAATCCAGCCTCCTGCTCTAGATTAACTTCAAAGATGAGTCAGGTTGCTCAGGGTTTCTTCCAGTTAAACTTTGAAAATCTCCACAGACAGGTTTTACAGTGTCTTCAGGAAACCTGCTGCTGTGCCCAACCAACCCCCATGCAAAACTTTTCTTACATCCAATTGGAATTTTCCTGCTTGTCCTTCCCCGGGCATCTCTGAGAAGTGTCTTTCTTTTTTTCAGCAATCTCACTTCAGACAATGGAGGATTGCAACTAGTGCCCCCTTTACCCATCCCTTCTAAACAAACCCTATTTCTTTAACATCTCCACACAGGCCATATGCTGTTCCCTTCGCCATGACCCCCACAGGGGTCACTCCAGAGGGGTGGCTTCTCATGCCCCAGGGAGCCCAGAACTGCGCACAGTTACCCCAGATGTCTCTCAAAAACGCTTGAGCAGAGAACAGGGACCTTCCTCGACCTGCTGGCAATGCCCTGGCTAAGACAACCCAAGGTGTAGTTGGCCTTTCCCAGTGCCATGGCTCGTGGCTGGCTCAGCTCAACTTGTGGCCACTGAGACCTTCAGACGCTGCTCTGCAGAGCTGCTGTGCAGCCACTCAAAGGCTCCAGCTTGCTCTGCCCCTGATGGACAACTCTCAATTTCCTGCTCCTGAATTTGTCGAGAGTCCTTTGTCAGCACTTGTTTTTCTAAGCTTTTTGAGAAATGAGGTATGATCATACTGATTTTGTATTGCTAAGATGCACTTGTAAGCCCAGGAAATAGAAGGCTTGAAAAAACTGCAATTTGTCCATTTTTACAATTCTCACAAAAAGCATTTGAAGGCTTTTTTTTCTCTACACAGTTAATATAGAGGTAAACAGAAAATAACAAAAAATGCCCAATAAATTAAGATCTACAATCAATTAAGTATTATTTTAACCTTTACAGAAGGCTTAATTCACCTCATGCTTGTCAAGAACAAACTTGTATTTATTTTCAAAAAAAACAGGAGCTAAAACAACAAAACCTGTCCCCCCATCCCCCAAAAAACCCAAAAACTCAACAAAAAACCCCAGCGAAAATCATATTCCAAACCAAAAAAACAATAATTCTCCCTTCTTGGCAGCAACAACAAAAAACTGCAGAGGTAATACTCCTGATTTTGTGGATTTCTATGGAACACTGCATGCCTTACAGAGAACCACTTCTTAAACTGAATTCATAGCTATAATCATGACATAAAGCAAAATCGTGCCTGATCCATCAGAAGAGAGTGGATGTATAAATTATAGCTCATTAACATTTTGTTCCTAGGGGCAGCAATTGTGACAGCATGCAAAATCACTGCTTCAGTTTTTTGCAGTGCTGATGCAGATTTTATAGTTATTCTCTTTCTGTTTACATCACCAGCTCTAAGGCTAGATTTTTTAAAAAGTATTTTATTTTTGCTCCTTAATATGTCTACAGAAAATAAATATGTCCACTGTATGCTGGCTTTTACTGTATTAGAAATGCAAATATATAATATATTGCTATTTATTTACATTATTGGTATCTAACATTTCCAGGCAGGACTGAGAGCTCTAATATTCCAGAATCTGTAGAAACACACAGGCAGACTGGGCTTCTCTTGCCCTTAAGAGAAGCAAGTACGATAAAAGCTGCCATAAACAATGTCAAGATGTAGAGAAAGATAAGGAAGAAGTCAAGGGATAAAGAATTAAGCCACATGCTTTTTTTCCTTCCTAATTAATTCTCAAAGTAATGGTTCAAAAGTGTCCTTTTTTCAAAATGAGCCAAATCTGCCACCTTTAACAAACATATAATTTAGGAATGAGCAGTTAGTGATTTTTTGCTTGCACCTTCCATTTTCTAACTTGCAGTTTGTTCAGTAAATTCTCCCTAGCACCTCCCTCACCTTCTTTACAAGACATTAGCTGTTTGGGCAGAGCAAAACTTCTCATAGATGCTGTTACTGCTCTCATGAATTCAGAATTTAGTTATTGAATATGTTCAGATTATTGTTTAGGACACAAAGAAAGGCATCTTGAGCTTGGGATGGAAGATTCCAAGATGTCTAAGCACTCTAGGTTCCATCAAGTTCACTCCAAGTCCTAGGGTGTCCTCCCAAAAGCCATCTTGCTGATGCAAATTATTAACTTTAATGTAAAACCTTTCATCATTCCTGCTAAAGGCAAACATATTCCACAGCCCTATGCCAAGTAACTTTTCCTGTATCTCAGAGAACACTGGAGATTTAAAAAAAGATGCTGAATTTGACTCAGTACTGTGGAATGATGTGTAAACAATGCAGAAGAAAGGAATGAACAGAAAAGGACAGGTTCAGGCTCCAGAAGGCATTATCTCAGCATTGTATGACTTCCCATGAGAAGACTGTACATTGTCATCTTTTATCAATAAACACTAGAAAAAAATCCTAAATTCCCACTATATTTAGAAATTTATTTTGAAATATTATCTCTCCCTCAGCCCTATTTTTTTTACGTTTCAGTGCTAAAACTGTTTCATGTCTTGACTTCTACATGACACACAAATATAGGTGGTTACCACAAAAGACAGAATAATGAAAACAAAGAGGACTTCTTTACGCAGTTTCTCAACAGCTCAATACTAGTAATTCCAATGATGCCCAGTACAGCTTCTGTAAGTAGCAAGAGGATATGAAAATCCTGCTGTAACATCCCACGAAACCGTATAAAAACCTAAGAGCCATCCACCAGTTCTCTTGGAAGACTGTTAACAATACTAAGTATATGTAATTAATGTTGATTACTTTGTCCTAAAGATGCAGTTTGAACTTCAGAAGAGGTAGATTATACAGCTCCATCCTCATTCTGTACGTTTTAATTTAGAGTGACTGTGTTTAATGAAATGTAGGGACTCAGATTACGTGGATTTATTTTCTTCTTTCACAATCACCAAATCATGTAATTATCATGTCTCTTGTCAACACTTGTCAAGTTACCTGTTCCTAGTGGAAGCTGGATCCAGATCTGTAGCTCTCAAAGCGTTCTTCATCTTTCAGAACAAAATTATTTCTGTCCAGGATAACCCATCTGCTGTCCTATCATTACTTTCCTAGCTAAAAATAATCTCCAGGTTTTCTTCCCCTCACTGTTCATGTTAACTCTGCTAATAAGAACATGAAACAATCCTTCTCTGACACTATCTTGCTAAGCTAATGAAGGTTACAATTTGTCTTTGATAGGCCCCTGTTCAACCCAGCGATGTCTCTTTCAGTTTGAAATTACTTGTCTTCAATGTGAACAACCAGAACCAAACACTTACAGATAAATCTGTATTTCTGTTTTCTCAGGAACATCTCACTTCAGAGATTCTATGGCTGTACCATCTTCAAGCTGAAGACATTATTTTCCTAGGTTATATTCTATAGCATTTCATATCACATAAAACATAGTAACAGCACAAAACAGTAAGAAGGGGAGATAGGCTACAAAATCTAAATTCAGGTTATGACTTGACCATGATAAATGAGAAATTCTTTTGCTCTACTATTTGCTCTGGTAGTGAACACAAAAACCTCTGTAATTATGTATGAAAGTCCCGTAAGCAAAGCATCAAATAATTAAGACACTAACATACTCTTGGTGATCATCAACAGGATCAAAAGGAAAATTTTAAACATTTTTTGCTAAAATACTTTACAGACCACACTGCTACCATGCAGCCCTGTTGGGACAGCAACTGATTGTGTGGCTAAAGTTGGACTAATTCTCTCCCTAAATTTGGAGTGGTCTGAGGACCTGTACCCTAAACAAGGGTATCCCAAGTTCTGGGTTCACTAATTGGAAGTAGAAGTCATTATGACTCAGGGAAGAAAAATATGTCAGCTTCAGTTGAGAAATCAGCAGCTTATCCTGCCTTAAAAAATAACCTCTTAAGAGCACCAGGACCATAGATGCATTCCTGTTCCCTCTCCTTCAGGAAAGGATTGTGTGGCAAATTGTGGCCAATCATTTCAGTAATCAACTACAAAGGTTTGCCATTGCTGAAGGAGTCATGAATTATGTCTGACCTGCTTCTCAGACATCAGTTCAGCCTGTGTGTTTGTACAAAGGTAAGGCAGCTATGTTCATGAGGTTTCAGTTCTTGGGAACATTACAGTAAATTCTCTGAGGTGCTGAGCAGTTGCCTGCAGATCTTAAAGTAAAGGTAGATGGATTTGTATCTGAGAGTCTACAGGTTTTGATTTGATACGAACAAAGAAATTATTTTGGGGTGATTACCTGCTGCAAGGCCTCTCTCTGGCAGAACTTTACTATGCTTTACCATGTATTAAGTTAAAAGTGTATTTGCTGACAGAAAATGAGGCAAAATGTCCAAAATGAGTTGGACAAATAATAACTTATAACCAAACTACATTCCTGGAGCATAGGTGGTCAGCTTAGCTGCCTCAGCAATCACCAACACTGTTCTCAAGTTTAATAAAATCACAGATTAGGGCTATTGAGGTGCAGGTCACAGCAGAGATCTTGATTCCTTGCTACTCCTTTGACAGCAAGACTGCAGTAACTACAGCAGCAAATTCCCCAGAAGCAAGCTTAAAACTCAGAATCTTTCCACTGGGATCCTATCATAAAAAACAAAATACTAACAACACATTATTATTTTCAAAATATTATTTTCAATCTAACTGTTCTTATATTCTATCAAATTAAAAAATTCTATTTTGAACAAAGTAGTAGTTACTATGAAACTTTTAATAACTACTCTTAAAATACTAAAGATAAAACAATAGTAATTAATCTTTATTTAAATGGTAATTTAATGTGCTAAGAAAGCCAAAAAATGAAACTAGTCATTAGCTCATAGTGAAGACTGCCAGAAGCTTCATTACTTATTAATAATGGAGAACATCGTGTACTGAACCATTTCCCCTAACCCCAGAAGTTACTAGGAACTGAACTGCAAATCCCAATAAATTGATTAAGCAGTATGATTTTCTTTATAGATATAATTACTGCATATACTGTAGCTAAGTTTTCATTGTAATCTATATTGATCAAATCTCAAGTTTAAAAACAACGTGTCATAAAACCCCAGTAACATACCCTTCCATTGGGCAATTATTATGTATACTGGGACAATGGATTTAGTTACTTCTAAAAACCGCAAAATTTCTATGATAAAGTTTTTGCTTCAATAGCTTCCTTGTTAGCAAAAAATACTAACAATATTTAGGGAAAAAAGATAAAAGAAAACTTGCCAGTTAATTCCACCTGATGACAATACTTTATATTTTTGATCAAGATTATCACTTCCAGAAATCTTTTTCATTTCATCAAATTTCCAAGAGATGTTTAATAAATACAATCACTTAAGATCCAAAGAAAGCTGCAAATCATTGCAGAGGTCTTTGAAAGACAGCAGAAGTGTATTGACAGTAACCACTACTATTACTACTACTAACATAGCTTAAATGGGAAAAGATATTGAAAGTAAACATTATATGTTGCTTTATGGTGAAACTGTTCTACAATACCATTGAATGGACATTAGAATTAAACAATAATTTAGAATAATTTTATTTAGAAACAAAATTAAATTATTAAAAGTAACTACCCTCTATTAAACCGATTCCTTCAATATAACCTTAAAGAACAATCCCCTGGAAAAAAAATGGGAAACTATTACCATAGCAGAATTTTGAAATAATGATTAGTTGTCTCATAAGCTAACTGAAACAGCCATCATTTATATGTCACTGAACTTACTGAAACTCACTAAATATTACCCTAGAACAAGAGCAATCACAAACACTGTGCAAAAACTTGTATGTTCTATCATAAACTCTGTTCAAAGTAGCAACATAAAAAAACTTGCAATACTTATGAACTAGCATATTATTAGAAAAGTTAAGTTCCAGGCAGATCCCTAGCTAGGAAAACTCTTTTTTCCCATTTCTTCTATCCATCTGCTATCAGATACAAGATTCAAAAGCTTCAGGAGAAAATGATTCACATTTCTCTTGCATAATGAAGTGCAGATATTCAACACATATCAAGCACAACAACTGATACCACTGAAAGCAAGCTGAGGAGGAAGATCAGGTAATTTCAGTTAATCTTATCAGTTCAGCTATGTCTCAGAAACATTATAAATATTAATATATATTAATGAATTATTGATATAAGAAAGAAAGACATAGAAAAATCATCTTAGAAGAGACATCAGTATTTCAAACTCTTTTTCCAGAATTGCCATCTACAGTTTTTCATCATCAAAGACATTGGTGCAATTATCTCCTGCACAGTTTTGGAAAGTCAAACGTGTTTGCCTTTGGGAAGGGATACTTTGATAAGGAGTTTTTCCTTTTGCTGTTTTGTGAATCTACATAAACTGAAACATGAATATATAAGTACTAGCATGGCATGTCAGTTTATATGTTTACTATGAATATTTCAAAGACCTGGTAACATTCTTACTTGTCCAACTGAAAGAGCACTAAAATGCACTGAAAGTACTGCTGTCTAATAATGGTCGACTTTGAGTAATAAATCTACACTGGCAGAGGACTGTGGTGGTTTCGGGCATTCCTTAATGCATACATTTGGCAAAAAAAAGCTGTGTCTTAATAGAATACGTAATACTTGGGATGTTTGCAAATGAACATGAGTGGGTAATTTATATAATGAGAGAGACCAATCTATCACACAGAGTGTAAAAGCATATATGAACTAAAAGGTTATAAAGACTCTGCCTTATATATATTCAAGGACCATATGTAGTTCACTGGTCTTTTAACTGATGGGATCATTAGCAAAAACATATTAAACACCTGAAGAAGTGCTGGGGGAAGAATGAAAGAAACCTGTATCAACAGTTATGAAAGACCATTATGCATCTCCAGAGTACATAAACAACTTTTTGCACCACCAACTCTTAGTGTGAACTATTATTGCCTTTTTCTTTTTTTGGTGTTGATGATCTCTGTAAGTTGTGACTGCATCACTCTATACCAGTTCCTCCTGCTGCCATGCAGCAAAAATCCCTCTAGAATCTCAAGTAATCAGAGAGGAGCCTCAATTTCAAAAGCTTTTTGTCTTTGTTAACTACATGCCATTTCCCAGTTGAAGGTAATAACATGCCACACCAATCAGCTCACCACTGCAGCATTGCTTTTAGCACCAGAACCAAAGCAAAGCAAAGCAAAGCAACAGTGTGCAAACATACACCCATGTATATCCCCATAGCCCCAAAAATAAGTTATATTTTATAGTATACATCTTGTGGAATTAGCTTATTCAAACTTATCACTGTAATCTCCAGTAATTAAGTGGAAAATAGGCTTTGTTTTTCAAAGGCAGCAACTGAAATTTATTTTGATTATCCACTTAACCTATGCTGTGGCAAATTCAACATTTAGGATGAGACTACACCGGTGATACATTACCAGAAAGTCTAGTATTAACTTACTCAAATTAACTGTATGTCAGGTATTTACCAAGCATGGCACCATATATAAAGAACTGCAGACACAACAGAAAATGCTATTGTGCCCATATCTTCAACACTATGTCATCCCCTACTCTAAAAAAAGCAAAAATAGAAATACAGAAGGGTATGTAAAACAAAAAATTGTTTGGAGATACAGGTTGGATTTTAGGAGCAATTAAATAGATTAAGTTTCTGCGGTCTGGAGCATGCAAGATGGAGTAATGTGGAGGGGAAGATAAAAATCAGGAATAGAGAATGACTGCTCATCATTTCTCTTGACATAAGGGCTAGGTTGAACCAAAAATAATAATTTGGCATTAGATTTAAAAGATATAAAAGAATACTTTAACTCACAATGATAGTATGGCTTTGGGTGTTGAAAATTTAGTGGAAAATCCCTCAAGCACACTGAGGGACGGAAGTCCAACTGAGTCTATTAAGCAACAGGATGCAGATACCACTTCCAGCAGGGAAGACTCTCCATGCAAATAACAGGAAGCTATCTGCATGCTTTGTATTTATACTGTTAGCACCCTCTTTCCCTAAGCATTTGCAAGTGGCCTGCCACTCAGTCCTGCAGCTGGATCCTGTACCGCATCCCTGCAGCTCTCCTGTGAGCAGAAGGGTCTCTACCTGCCCCGAAGTATTAGGAAGGGTACCTCTGCTGACTGCAAGCAGTTGAAAACAAGTGGGGTATTCACCTCTTCTCTCTCACTTCCACCCAGTAGACTTAATCTCTTCCCAGTCATGGGGAAAATCTCCCTTTTTGGTACTTATTATTCTTATAAGTGGATGGAGTAGGCAGAAACAGAGCCTCATATAGAACATATAGTTAACTATTATAAAGCTTTTAAAGAAGCACTAGTCTGAAGAGGTATCAATAAAAGTACACAAGGTTATTTTTGAAGAAACTTCTAGAAGGCTGTTTCATGCAAGTAACATTTTAATTGTTTGGTTTTTAGCCAAATTGAGTAATACACAGGTAGAAACTGGGGGATGAGAGAAAGGGAAATAGGAAGATGAAATGCATGCATTTCTTATTTTAAAATAATTTTAATCCAGTACCAAGGTTTAAATTATAAAAAGTATTTGCTAGATACAGTTGGGAATACTGTTTAGTAGCATAATTAGGGATGGCAAAGGAATACATTTGAGTTTTAGAAATTAAGTTTCATTTTGATGTAAAACAAAAACAAGGTTTTTAAAATTCTGAAGCACAAGCATATGAACATGATGAAAGGAACAATGCAGCCAAGAGTCCAGAATATGTAATAATTACAGGTATCATCTAGGACATGGGAACACCTCAGCATTCTAAAACAGATACCACATTTCCACATTGCAGTGTAACGGCTGACATGCTCATGTCTCCTTCTCTTTGTTCTAACAAAAATATCAATGACACTCATCAGAATCAGTCCATATATTCTTATAAAACATTTTTGTTTGCAAGTGACATGGCAATAACTAATTAGCAACTGGCAATTAGAAACATGAAGCTATTATAGCTCCACTGAAGAAGAAGAAACAAAAAGTCATATAAAAGACAAATCATTTTCCAGCAATTGTATGAGTCTTTCATAATAAATCTAATAATACTGGGAAAACAATCTGTGCTTTTTACTGCAGTATCTTCTCTGTCAAGGATCACTTAAAGAACTACAGGGCTTCCAAAGTAGCTTTGCTTTGAAATGTCTCTGACAAGAAAACCTTCTGGTAATTAAACCAGAGTCAAAATTAATCAAAAGATGATTGAAAAAACGAAACTGCTTTGACAAGTTAAGAGCACAGATTAAACCAAAAGCAAACCCAGAATATGGTAAACATAACCAAAGCAGCACTATTTCCCACTATTTTTCCTGAAGCTATATTGATAACTTGAAGTACTGAAGTTTTCTAAATCATACAGAAGTGAAATAATTGAAGTAGCACACACCACCCCCCCACCCAGTTTATTAATCATACCTTAATTTGTGCAAAAGGTCTGTCAAAGTTTCCAACATAAAGAAGACCAACATTCTGGGTGAGTAGCCTAAAAAATGAAAAGAATCTTTTAAGATACCACTTTACATCTGTAAGTTTTTTCTGCATCTGCAGTAATTGTTACCAAACCCTAGCAGGACAACAATCTTCACCATGATAGCAAGAGCTCCCCTTGCAAATCTGATTACACAATTCTGTTTGAACTACTATAAAAAAGAAAATATGTGAATTAAAGATGGGTGCACACCAGTAATTCGTGTCTATGTTGCAAGCAGGTCTTCAACAAAATCATTTCATAGGCTTCTTTGTTTCGGATGTCACTCAGTAACCTGGGAAGAATGGCAGGTATGTGCTTTTCTATTTATTAGAGACCATTAGAGACAAAGAGACAGCAAGAGAAAAGAACAGTAAACACACACATTCAGAGCAGCAAGCCCAAGAGTTAAAACGGATTAGGGCACATAGAAGTACACACAGTAACACAAAAATGGCATCACTACAAGCAGAGAAATAACAGCAAATCTGTTGTAATACTGCCTAATGGTTTGCTAAATAAAAAGAGCCCCAGATACAGCTTGGGCTTGCTGCTCTCTTTAAGTCTTAATAAAGTTGTTGCATACACCACCGAGATCCAGAGGCTCAGTGGGTAAGTTGTCTCAAATGCCTGTTCGTACTTCTGGAAAGAGTTTGATTTCTGCAGGTACTGTGCAAGTCAATGCTATCAGTACACAAACTCCAAATTCCAGAGGAGCATTAGGGCACAGCTGTTACGAACAGGCTGACAAGAACATCGCTGGCCAGCAAAAAGGGCAGGAGAGCCGTGTTCTGTTCTGACTGAATAATTACAATGTTCCTCTTGCTAAGCAAAGGCCCAGCAATCATTCCCTCCAGTTTAGAGCCTCATAAGCATTGCACTGAAATACAGGTCCTGCACAATAATGAGAACTTTTTTGATGACAAACCCTGGAAAGAGTTTCTGTTTTGATTAAAAGGGACATTGAAAACCCATAATACCCTTCAGTAGCTCCAAGTTTTCATTAAGTGTTTGCTATTTTATATTTTCTTTCAGTTTTACATCCCATTCCCTTTAGCAATAAGGTCTCACATATGAATTAAACAGCCAGAAATAAGTACAAATGTAGGCATCAGTCAGCTTAAGCAATGACACTGAGGTGTCTCTTTCACACATTATTAAGCATACATAAATATATATACACACACACTTTTGATTCATATTGAGATTTTTTTTATAACTAAGCCACCTATCATTTTCAACTAATTTCTCACCATTGCCAGGCCTGTTTTCATAAACAAAAAACCCAGAAACTTAAACGGCAGTAAATAATTTTGTGCCCACAGACCATACATACCTTAGTATGATCTTGATTCTTCCCAGTTCTGACAACAATATGATATTATTATGATATTATGGCTCACCAACAGTGGGAATTGGTAGAACTCAGCAAAATTACAAAGTCAAAACATTCACACATATAAAACAGTTAAGTAAGAAAAGGTGTTGAACTATCTTTCCTCAAAAACCTTTCTGTAATTAGATATGCTTTATAAAAAATTCCAGTGCACTGACAGAAATACCCAAAGAAATGACCAGTAAGGATCAGACCACATCTGCCACAGAACAGACAGGCAAGTGGGTTCTTCCCTTTCCCTATTGGTGTGCCAGTCTCCATGGGGAAGACTTGTACTGTTATGCAATGGTTCAGCAGTATATGTATGTCATGATAAGCATATTGAGCTCATTTTCAGCCACAGTAAGACAAATTTATTCAGAACTCAAGTGTCTGGAACAGGAAAATCTAGCATATTGATCTAACTTTCTCTTAGAGCTATAAAGCAAAATCAGAAAATATTTAATCTTTTTCTACATGGAAAGAAACATATGGGAAGTAATTAGCAAAGAAGGTTTAAAGAAGCTACAAAAAGATTTCAAGGTAGGTCATCATATTTCAGAGAGGCATCTTACAACAATAAAATATTCTTACAAAGAACTGCACGTAATTATTGTAAGACAGAAAAGAAAAACAATCCACTAGCTGTTTCAGTAAGGGACTTCAAAAAAGAGAAGATATTCAGTGTGATAATGTGGTTATTCTTCATATTTTCTTTTATCAGATAAAAATGTAGGACTGTTAAAAATCCAAGTCTTTAGGATTGCTTTAGTTAGAAGTAACAAACATCCAGGGAACCTTAAGACTGTCCAGTTGTCTATACAGTTCCAGGAGACTGCCCAATTGTCTACACAGTTTTAAGTTGCTATCACTGATGTACGCTCCAAATGAACCGCAAGACTTGGCTTCCTTATTAAGACCGACATTGACACAGTACAAGCTGAGTACATTACTATTCATTCATCTTTCGCTGCCTCTGCTAAAAAGTATTTTATTTACAACTTTTCATTTTTACTCACATGGCACTTCAAAAAGCAATGTTAATGCAATGTTAGGAAAATGTTTAGGGAACTGAGTTATTTGTAGCTTTCCCTTCCTTACACAGGACATTGCATACTATATTTCTCTACTTCACACATTCCTATTGAGTTCAGTAGTTCAAAATTGTACCACTAACACATAGTCAGTTTCCATTTAAGAACTCAAGAAGGTCGAAATGAGCACCCCAACATGATCATAACTTTATGTTCTGAAATATCTGGGGTTTATGTCCCTAAATGGTCTGAGCAATTAAAAAAACCCAAACGATCTCATCACTAGTCTAAGCTCTTTTACTCTGGCTCTTTCTTATGAGCATAATATCTTATGTATTTCAGAGGCTGAGCTCATATGGAAGAGCCTGGACAGGAAAGCAGGCTGTGACAACAGTCACCACTGAGGTTCTGAATAAGCCAAGCTACTGCAAGTGTTACCATCTCCTCAGCAGCCACCTGTGGCAGTACCAAAAAGTCATGTGCCATTGAGGAGAGGGGCAAGACAGAGGAGTATGTGCCAAACTCCATCTCACCCATAGAAACTCAGCACAACTGACCTCTAAATGACCCTAAGATGTACCTCCCACCAGTTAGAAAGTTCAAACTGTACATAGCTGGTTTTGGAGTTTTTTACCACAATACCAGGGTGTACTTTTAAGTACCTAAAATTAACTTTATAAATGTCAATGTGTCCAAATTGATACAGATATTCTCTCCTAATACTCTCAACAAATTACCCTTTGCTTTTAAAGACTTCCCAATGGTAAGCAAGTTTGGTTATAACCACTTATATGCCAATGCTACCTTTTAAATGTCAGTCTTCTGTTTCTTACCTAGTTTAACAATTGCACAGTTCTGCTCCTAAAACACCACCAGCAGTACTCAACACCAAACCGTGATAAAAGCTGGACACCACTTGTAATTGGCCAAAATTGATACCAGGCAATGAAACAGTGATGATAGTTTCACAGCACAATTATTACCTTTGAATTTCATTTCAAGTAATTACCCTAAAATTATTTGAAACAATCATCAAAAATACAAATGCTTACTGGTACTTCAACACATATTCATTGTTATGTAAGAGTATGTAGCAATATATAAAGTTGCCTAGCTTACAGACTGTCATATATTTTATTTGTAGTCTCTTCCATTCAACACATTATCCACGTAAGTCCCATTTTTTTCTGTACATTGAAAGAAAGAAACATAACTCAGAGAAACAGTAGTTATTTAAGATGTGCCTAAATTCTTTAACAAGTGTTATATGTAACAAGACACTCCATGCTTTCGTCTCCTTTAGATCCAAGTGAGCAGACCTCTAGCCCAACATGCCAGTTAGGGATGCAGAGTTATATTTCAATCTAAACTACATAAAACCCCCAAAAGTGTCAGGATAAACCATTTTGGTCTAAAAGGTCCTTCCAGAACCAAGAAAATGCTGCTAGATAGTTATCACTAAATCTCCCTAGATTTGGTCTTTTCTGGGATATAAATGTACACAATGTCTTCAAAATCCAAGCTGCAGGAGCCAGACACTTGTTTGTGAGGGAAGTTGACCACAGGAATAGGCATGGTCAGGACAGTGGTGGTAACAGTGACATGGTGGTTAATGCAAATAAACACAGGACAGGACTAAGAACTTGGGTTAAAGAAAACTTGGGAGTAAGACACTGTGGAATGGCAGGGGATATAGAACAAAAGGGATGAGAAAGGCCTAAAGGAGTGAAAAAGCAGCCCTGTGGGTTGGAAGACACTGGGGTAGGGCTGGAGAAGACCAAAGGATTAGAGAACGGGAGCAGCAGAAACTGATTTACCACAGAGTTCATCCTCCCAGAGCATAGCTGACCTTGTCTGGGGGCTGGAAC
This sequence comes from Illadopsis cleaveri, assembly GCA_013399915.1. Taxonomy (NCBI): domain Eukaryota; kingdom Metazoa; phylum Chordata; class Aves; order Passeriformes; family Timaliidae; genus Illadopsis; species Illadopsis cleaveri. The sequence goes on along the minus strand of VXBB01020381.1, from coordinate 454,055 downwards.
ATTCCCAGTACCATTGCCTCCTTCCTATTGCCTTTGGCCACAGGAAGCAGAGTGACTCGTGGCTATGGACTTTATGAGGGCAGCGCGTTTCAAAGAAGCCTGATCATTTCTTCTTCTCCACACACAGTCTGTTCCTGCTAACTCACTAACACATGTCAAGATGAAGGTGAATTACTCTTCCAGTACTTAAAGGCAGAGGGCAATAACAGAGCTGGAGAGGAATTTTTTAGAAGGGCCTTTAGAAAGGACTTAGGGGAATGGCTTTAAACTGAAACAAGGCAGGTTTAGATTAGGTATTAGGAAGAAATTCTTTCCTATGAGAGTGGTGAGACACTGAAACAGGCTGCTCAGAGAAGCAATGCATCCGTGAAGTGTTCAAGACTTCAGTGGATTGGGTTCAGCTTCAGCCACCTGGTCTAGTGGGCAGTGTCCCTGCCCATGGTAGGGGGTTAGAACTTTATGATCTTGAAGGTCCCTTCCAGCCCAAACCACTCTGGGATTTCAAGATAATATTGACAAAAATTCAGGCACCGCTCACCAAGCCACCAATGCTCCAGCCATTAAGTAGAATTTTGTGAAAGCAGAAAAACAGATGCCAAAGAGTTCCTTCATATCTTTTTGGGAGGTGTGCCTTGAGGACACCATTACAGCTTGATCTGTACCCCAAATGCCCACCCCTTCAGACTCAAAAGCTGCCTTGAAAATCCACTCAGGTTATCAAACAGAGTCACCCAAGCAAGAGCTGAACACATTAACTGCTGAGTGGTTTGTACACAAAGCACTTGTGAGTTTCCCTCTAGGCTACCTAGTGCTGCTGTGCAGATTATGGAGGGAGGCTTCCAGAAAGGAGCATGCAGAGAAATAAAGGTGCAGGGAGGAGCCAGGAGCCGCTACCTGTCACAGGAGCAAGTTACTGCACATTAGCTGAACGCGGTAATTTGTTCCTGTGCGAGGCAGAAGCTCCTGTGCTTGGTCTGGTGGGTGCAAGACTGGTGCCACATTGTGCAGGGACACAGACAGACTTGCAGCTCTAGCCAACAGCACAGAGGTCAGATAGGCTTGGAAAGCAGGGAGAATGGAGTGAAAAACACAGTGCATGCAGTAGAAGGGCTGAAAAGAGGTAATTTGCACTGGAAAGGTGGAATGTGTAGAAGGAAAACGATGACCAATGAACAAGTATACGGCAAGCTTGGGGTGTCTGGTTTCTCAGGAAGAAAGCTGCCCTGCAACAGGCAGTGGTGGGCACAGAGCTGCTCACAGCAATGCTTCAGTTACTCACTAGGAAACAGAACATCCAACTTCTTCCTTACCTGTCAACAAAAAGCATTTACAAAATCCCAGAACTGATGACAATTTATCAAATAATGTCTTGCAGTATTTTATTAGGCAATCCTAAAATTTAACTCAACAAACATTATGTTTGAAGAGTAGTTCACTGCTCCACATAAGTCAAGTAGTTTGATACTTTATTTCTGGTTTATTCTTGATGGTTGCCTGTTTCACCAGCTCCTGCAACCACTGGAGCACCTGACCATAGATGAGTTTCATTCTAGATAAGCTTGTGTTTGTTTTTAGGAGCTTGGTAAGTGCTATAGCCTGCCACCACCAAAGTTTGGTTGGATGTAATAAAACTTCACTGTTGTATTTTACAATCACAAAGGTATTTGAGGGCATGCAAAACTGCAGAAACTTCCGAGACTCATCTTGATACTCTGCGTGCCTGCCTCTACTTGTAATGATAACATGGATGGAATTGACTGCTTTCTGCAAAGGATGAGACGCAGCTTCTGCTCTGGTCTGTTCTCTTATCTGACAGAACTCTCTCCAGACCAGACAGGTTTTTTTCCGGTTTATATGAACAGTGGAATGATACCTGAAACATCCTTGGTGTCTGCCTGAAGGGATCTTGCTCTATCAGAAATTATTAAAGAGGAATTCCACTGATTAGATGACGAGGTAAAGGGATTAAAATACATGGATAACTTCCACTTTACAGTCAAAAGCAGCAAAAAGCAGCTACACTGGCACTGGGAACTGATGTAACAGCTTCATCCTTCATATGCTGGGGCACATTTGCACTCTTCACAGAAGTTGATAGTGAAAAGATTTCTATCCTGAGAAGGTGTGTGCCAAGACCAAGACTGGAAGAGTTGTGAAGCAAAATGGAAAGAAAAAAAACATCCTGACACTCAGTGGGGTTGTTGACTTTTCTGCACATCTGCATCTTTATTGCTAAGAACACCTCAGTGTATACATCCATGGTTGATAAAGGCCAAAAATGTAACACACCTGTTTTGAATATAAATTAGAGAGTCAGAATAAAATTTTAGGAAAATCTCTGTGACCACACTCACAGTCTAAATTCCCATATTTAAAATAGCTATATAATGGGGATTAATATTAGTTATGAATATTATTACTTTTAATTTTAAAATGTATCTTTTGTGTGATAAGCATATACAAAGACTATACCAATATGCTCTGTATGTGCTTCTAACTGTCTCTGAAAATCACTCTGGATGTATTTCCACATTTTGGGCAGAAATGACTGTAAGAAGTCATGAACACAGATGAACAACAGCCCTGACAATAGAAGTAACACCTTTATACGTTAAGTAACTATTTTCAAACACTGCTTGAATGTTCTTCATAGGTAGCTTTGAGGATAAAGGTAACTTTCATACATAATGTTATAAATTTTCTATTCAATTGTGCAATGAAATTATTCCACTATGTCATAATAGCATATGATGACCCGAGCACAAAATACAGCAGGAAGAACACCATAATCATGTGATGAAGCTGATGTCCTTTTACAAACATATTAAATATTCTGCCTTTCTCCTGTGTTCATTTAAATTGGGAGGGAAAACTGTACTGTGCTGCAATATCATAACCATAGAAAGAGAAGCAGCTTCCTAGGGAGTTTTTCAAGAATCACTTGAATTCTACTACATTGACATTCCAATTTTATTTTGCCTCTTGTTTATGATAATAATTTCCTATTGGTTTAAAACTCTAATATGTATTTTCTAGGAACATAAAAACAAGAAGAAAATCAGAAAAGCATAAACAGAGAATTATGAAAAATTATGTTAGGGTCAAAAGAATTAACTTCCTATATTTAATTTTTTTAAAGATGATTAATTATTTCATTAATGTAATTTATCAACTATTGCAAGAGTAAAATAGTGAAAATGCTACACTAGGTATTATGAAATATTTTAAAATATATAAAAGGATCCAATACAAGTTCTGAAAAAGGCTAATAACAGTGCTTGGAAATTTAAACTGGCATGCATATGTGGTCTGCAAACAACACACATTTCATCTTTTTCTAGAAGTATAGAGAGCCAAGAACTTGACAGTTCCACAGAAGCAGTGCATGCAGAACAAGGACAATGGCAACACAGGAGCTTCACAGGCAAGACAGAAGAGCTGTCTCCTGCTTTCCACAGTGCATTTACCAAACCAGCTGTCTGGACTACAAAAATATTCTAACAAAAATTGTTATTCATCATTCAAGCAAGAAAACATATTTTTGGACAAATACAAGCTGTTCTAGTATAATCATCATGATAAGGAATAGGTAAATAGACTGTACATCTGATTTAGGACATTCTTCCTCAAATCAGAGCACAAACTGAAAAAAGTTATGAGGGAACTGAAAGAGATACTATGCACTGCTGCTTACATAGTAAAAATGCAAAAATTCCATGGATTAGAACATGAGGGGGAAAAGGTTGGGAAGGAACTAAAATGCAAAAAAAAGAGATTATAAAGAGTTTTATAATGCTAAATTCACCTCTACAAGAAACAACCCTCCGGAAATGTAAGTAAACCTCTTTCATTCCATGAATTCTGAATTTGCAGAATAGTCCAAGCCAAGTTAACGGCGACTGCAATTAACATAAAAGTGTATTCCAAACAATATTCCCAGGGAAAAACGCAGTGGGTAGCACAAACTACAGACTCGAATTTAACACCCTCAGCCCTCCCACAACAGTACTACAATAGCATGTGCCATTTGTCATATTAATAAGCATGGTGCTTTCAAGCACATGCAACTCAGGCAACAATATCAATGTTATGTGCTAATTGCCCTTCGAGCTCTTATGTGTGGTACTTGAAAGGCTTCACTGCACCACCTCACTCCCTACAGTAAATCACTACCTGTCACGACTATTGATAATGGGAATCTTGGCAGTAACTGATCCCTGAAAGACATACTTCCACTGAACAATAGAAGTCACCACTCTTATATACCAAATGAAATAAAAATTACATTTAGAGGGCATGAAACTGCAAACTGAAGTGACCTCATATCTGAGGTAATAGTCTGCAAGTGATTCTAGTCCATCAAAAAGAACAAACAGACAAATACAAAAGTTTACTTTCAATTAGTAGGGTTTAATTTGCATCAGTTTTTGAAAAAGTGTTTGGCTGTGGTGGTTTGTTTTTTTTTGGGGGGGAGGCGGGGCGTGGGGACAGTGGGAGTGTTTGTACACAAACACTTTCCTAGAGACAGGGAGATTTTTTCAAGGCACATTTGTGCACTGGATAAATAAAACCACAATATCACGTGTTTCCAAACAGCACTTCTTTTTGTTTGCTGCATTTAGTCTAGTGCTGATAATATTTTAATGTTTGTCCAAAGCATGTTTGGCTTTGTTTTACAGGCAAATAACATAAAGAAGCATTTTGACTACATTTACATATAACCTATCCATAAAAAATAGAAAGGAAAACTAAGTAGAAACAAAAAGTACCTATTAAATAATCATGCCCATTCCTCCACCAATGGAATATTATTCCCTGTAGTATAATGAGCAATTTGGCCAGGCTGGCCATAAATTATCTGGAAAATGAGGCTGCTTGCCTTTTCCTTTGGGAGGTTATTACGTAGTTCAAGAGATTTCACTATTAGAATCTATTTCTGATCGTAAACATCAATTTTTCTTTCTGAATATCATCCCTTTCATCTCACTGAAATATAGGACAGGAGTTAGGAACTATTCCCAATTTGCTGAAAGATCTGCCTGACACTGGCTGTGATGCAAGCCTACCCGGATTTATCCATGTATCACAAAGCGAGAGCACTCACACAGCTCTGCAGTGGCCTCACTGGAACACCATAAATCCATATTCTAGTCTATGACCCCATAGGGTCCTTTCACCTTGGCCATCTTTTAAAATATAACAGACATCACAATACAGCAAATTCAACTACCAGAATTAAGTGAAGAAATGATACCACAATGCGAAGCTTTGTATCATGAGACTTCAATAAAATATGAAGTCTTATTACAGGTATTTTAAAGTCAAAACAAAGACATTTTCAGTGTTACAAGAGCTACTTAAGAAAAATAGATTTCTAACAATCAGTAAGATACAGAAGAAATAAATGACATAATTAAAAAAAAAAAAAAATCTCAAGCATAGCCAAAGTAGAAAAGTGGTAAAAAAAATGTTCAGTAGATTCACTTGATCATGCAGAAATACAGGAAACAACCAAGAAAGATAGGGAAACTGAAGAAAAGGTAGTGGATTTATTTGTACCCACCAGAAAAATAAAGGCATCTAGTCAGGAACATGGGAGTTTTGTCACCAAAATGAAATCTCTGCAGAAAAGGGAGGTACTAAAAGGAAAGCTCTGGAGTTATATTGATAATTAAGGTGAAATAAATCACCAAATCCTGATGCAACATCCCCAAGATTTCTGACATTTCTTAATTTGGAGGGTCTCAGTTGCTATTTTAAAATAATCCAAGTCAATCTTACACACAGAAACAGGGTATTTTCTGCAAACTTCCCAGAGTCCTACCCTTTAGCACAGCATTGTTCAGCATGCCTACCTTGGCTGCGCATGGCAGAGCTACTTAGGAGGTTGCACATCCCCTGCACTCACACTGTGGCTGCATCTGCCTCTCTTTTGATCATTTTAATGAAAGAGTTCTTGAAAAGTAGTGGGGGATGGGAGAGACAGCACACTGACATAATCGATTCAGACTGCCAAAAGGCGTCTGTTACAGTCTTACTCCACAGTAATTTATTTTTAAAAAACCATAAAACTAGGCAGTAAGTACTTTTATATGGAAGATACTTCTTACTGTTATGGACCAAATCCTGCTTGAGATTGGACAGGCAGAATAAATGGTCAGTTTCCATCTTGGCAAAGGCCAAATGACTACTTTATATAACAGACTGTTTAATATATTTATTACTGATCAGAAAAAGCCATGAACAGAGAAAGTCTGCTGATGAAGCAAGTTATGAAGCAATGGCTGGCAACTTTAGCCAGATTACAAAGTTCATCACTTTGAAAGGAAGCTGATGTTATATTTAGTATCACTCATACCATCTCAGCATTACTTTCCTCTGAAGTGAATGATGCATGTTCTTTTGTGTATGAATGAGGGAAAGGTAATTACACCATTTAACTAAGATACGTATCATAATGTAAATGAGTCCGTCAACTAGAACTCTGCTATTTTCTAACATTTAAAGGGTTGACTTCAAAGCTACTGAATTTTCTTCCCATGTGAAGTTTTGTCATTTCTTTGTTCTTAGTCTTCCTAATAAAAAAACCGAAACAACAAACAAAACCCCACACACAAAAAACACAAACAAAAACAAACAAAAACAAACAAAATACACACACAAAAAAAGCCCCCCAAACAACCAAACCAATACAAAACAACAACTGAAAAACCCCACAAAAACCCAAACATAAAAAAACCCAGACAACAAAAAAATCAAAAAACCCACAAACAAACAAACAAACAAACAAACAANCACACACAAAAAAAGCCCCCCAAACAACCAAACCAATACAAAACAACAACTGAAAAACCCCACAAAAACCCAAACATAAAAAAACCCAGACAACAAAAAAATCAAAAAACCCACAAACAAACAACCAAACAAACAAACAAACAAACAAACAAACAAACAAACAAACAAACAAACAAACCCCAACCAACCCACTAAAAATCCCCAATCTCCTGATTTTTGTCCTGCACAACTATTCTAAATCATAGGAGCAGAGCTGAAATTTTGAATACTCTGCAATTTTAACAGGTTGTTACTACTGAAAAACCATGACATAGAACTGGCAGGGAAGTTATGATGGGGTGATCTCATCTGGCTATAATTTCCCCCATTCTGCTCTCCAGCACAGATGCTCCAACAGTTTTTTGGTTTTCCCAGTACCCTGTATGCCACACCAGTAGTAGCAAGACCTCATTGGCACCCTGAAAGCAGTAGGTAACAGTATCCTTTTCACAATGCAGGGCAAACCAAAGACTAATCAGGTGATCTGTATTTAATTCTTTAACAAAAGAACAAGAAGTCAATTAGCCAAATTGAGTGAGAATTCAAATACGATAAATATTTAAACACAAAACACAACATTAAGATGCATAGATGCTGCTTTGGTGTGCAAGAGAAACAGATATTGGACGTGCATGTGCACAATAAAAACATCTAGAAGACTAAAAAATTCCCCTTAAAATAAAACAGAGAATACAAAATTCACCTGTCTACACTGATCAGAGATATAATCAGTATGAAAATTCCCATCTTCTTATTAAAGATCCCCCATGGGAAGAGCACCCTTAGCCATATGTATGCACACAGCCAGACCACTCCAACTGATTTCTTTTTCTTCCTGTTTCTCCACACCACTTTAATAATTTATTCAAAATAAATACTTTATTAATTAATCATGCACAACCAGAAAAATGATTAAATTACAGTACAAACCATTTACGTATGGGTTCATGGGGGACTATGCAGATTGCAATCCCAAGGTGAAGCCTGTAATGAACAACGAATTTTTTGTTTGGAATATAGGATACGGACCCAGCTGCCACTCTATCCAGACCCAAGTGCCACCAGCAGAATGCCTGAACAGCCATCTGCTGCAAACAAACCTACCACCCAAAACTAGGTAGGAAGGCTGTCAGAGACTTCATGAACTCTACTGAGTGATTCAAGCTCATTACTGAAACCTTTATGGATGGTGAAAAATTTAGTTCCTCTGTCAATTATAAAATTAAATCCCTCAGCATAGTCATACACAAACTTGTAAATGAAATTTCTTTTATAGAAATTCTTCAGGTAGTAAGAGACATAAATGTAGTATTCCACATTCTGAAGTATTAAGAAATGCAGCGTTCCTGGGTGTGACAAAATAAAGTACTATTATCTTGAAGTATCAAGTAACAACACTGTGATACTCATTATTGCATCCGTAATCTACAAGGCATTTACAGGAAAGCTGCCCTGTGTTTCTAGTGTGTTACTCTGCTCAAAGGAAAAAAAAATTTTTTTTTTTTTTTCAAAAAATTTAAAATTGTATCTTGACTCATAAGGCTCCTTTCTGTATAAGGGAAATCACTGCTCTGTATCAAGGTGCTCTGCTTCACTTCAGAAGTGCCACATCTCCTCCAGTGACCCCTTTATCCATTTCTCTGTCTTTCCTTTATTTCTCACTTTAATGTTCAGCTGCCCCTTGGTTTTGTTTTTACATACTTTTAAAGATGGCTATGTCTCTTCAATACATTCCATTCCTCCCCCTTCTTCTTTCTCTGACCCTTTATCCCAACTCCCAAATTTACAGGGGAAGCATACTTTTATCAGAGCCACCAGGAGGGGAGAGGGAATGCACTAGGATGATGGCAGCTTGAACAATGCTAAGAAATGGAAGGCAGAGAGGATTAGGAACAAAAAAACCCTTCTGAGATGCCTCTGCTCCACACGCCGCTCCAAGGTTCCAGTTTCTCCTGAGCAGCCATAATCTCCACTCCAGTTTAAACCTGAGGCAGCTACTAAACCCACACACGGACTAGGCAGGCTCCCTCCTTCCCAGGCACTTGGCACACATGGTCACATCTGAGTTCACACCCCAAGAAGTCCCACGCAGCCAGACCCACCACCCTGTGTGAGGAAGAGGACCAGGGAAGCTCCATCTTAAGGAGCTGCTTCTAGAAAATTTTTTGTCCAATACAACCATTTTGCAAGCTCTTCGTATGCTATCAGTATTCTTCTTTTCCAATGCCAGCTTTTTAGACTTTATTTAAAATTATCATTCCATTTTGTGACACACTCTCTAAAAAGTCAAATAAGCTGAAGTCTGCGTGACAAGCAACTTGCAGAAATGTATCTTTTCTATAAACTGTGGGAGAAAAATAATTGAATTCTTTACTAAAATTTCTGTATTATTATTACAGAAAGAGAGCAACTTTTAATTTAATGTACTGAATGATTAATTTTTATTATGTGGGGCACAAGTGAAAGAGCAATTATGATTAAACGCAAACTGAACAGGACAAAAAATTGGTTACTTTCAGACCCTGGCTGATAACCACTGATTTAGCTGGTATCAGGATGACCTGCTTTGTCTCTTCTTTCACCTCTTTCTGCAAAGATTTATGTAATGTAAATTATTAACTTAATAATTAACAAATGTACAGTAAAGCAGGGGCATTTTTCCATTTTGCAGTATGCCTCTAAGACATAAATTTTTACTCCAAGCAATTTTGCATGTCCTCTTGGACTATGATTTACCCTTGCTAAAAAAGCTTGCTTAAAAAAATTAGTGCAACATAGTTCACTATATTTTGGTTTTCCAAGCAGAAAATCCTCATGGTGGTTTTTTAAGGTACCAGTATGGATAATAAGCCTTTTAAAGTAATATAGTTGACTGCAAGTAACTACTGGTATTACAGAAAAAAAAAATCACACTGTCTGTTATAAAAATTTTGAACTTAATTCAGGTTTGATTTAAGGTAGGACAAAGTCTCTAAGAAAAAGTAGTATGCTTTCTTAGGCTAAGCAATATAGCCAGAAAACACAAGGATGGAGCATGCAAGTTAATCTCAAGCATGAAGAAAGACTTTGATGTCTAGAAATTTGGCTATTTTTAATATATCTATGATAAGTATAACAAAATATAAGCAATTGCCTTTTCCTATATACCAGCTACATCTTCAGACCATCAAAGAGAAAAACTTATCAATTGGCATACAGGAATGAAATTTCAGCTATTTCATGGAAATTCTATGCATTTTAACCAGGACTTTAATCACTTTGGAGTAGTGATAGCAAAAAAAAAAAAATAATCACCTTTACTGCGAAACCAACCCTGAAGACTCACATGCAAATATAGGTGAGAGAAGTAAAGGAAAATGAATAAAACTTCAGCAGGAACACAAAATTGAATCTATCTAGGAACAGTGACACAGTAATGAGAAGACACAGAAGAGAGAAAAGGGCAGACTGGTAGAGCACATATTACTGTAATAGATGATGGGAAACCTACATTTTAACACACCCCAGCTGTCAAGTTTAATATCAGCTAGGAAACCTAAGAGCTGATTGTCTCATATCTTCTTTTACAACCTTGTTTCTTAAAAGAATTGCAATTTAGGAGTGGTTGAAGTTATTCCATTTACTCAGCTACTACAGATCTGAGCTCTGTCCCAGTACAGCCCCTGAGGTCAACTCTTCGCGGAAGAATTCAATTTCTTTTGGACATTCCTCTGCTACATTTTACATGCACAGACTAGTCACAATGGCATTACACTGACAGTTCCTGCAAATCTACTTTTTTTTGGTCTAAATATTTGATTTCAAATTCAGAATATTGTTTTAATTTTTCATACCTGACATTTACACTGGAAGAAGTCTTATCCATGATCGATTTAAAATGCACAGAAAAATAATTAACTCTAAGTTAACGTTATATGCAAACACATTCCTGAAGCAGTAAAAGAATATCAATCAGACAACAACTAATACAAGTACTGCAAAATCAAGTTTCAATTGTTCCTTCAGAGAAATCTTTACCTCTCCTTTTTTGAAGCTACTTTCAACACCACCTTGAACATTTATTATCAGAGAGAAAACAGGCATTTCATTCAGATATAAAACACTCAAAGCTAAGACAGAACATAATTATTGTATTTGACATTTGAAAACTAAGAGAAAGAAAAATTAAATTGTTTTCCTTAGGATCAGAATGCAAGAAGTGTTTTCTGAGAAGCTAGAGAATTCTTGTTCATTAAGTTGATATGCAGATGCCCAGGCTAAAATAGTCCGAGGGAGGAAAGAGTGTGCAGTCTTACATTTGAGAGCTTGCAGGTAAGAAATAATTTTGCAACTCTCAACTTTCTCAAGCTTGCACACATGGTACAAGCATATTTTCTGCAACTGTCCCAATGCCCCAGCCATTTCTGTAAATCCAGGTTAGTCTGTCTGTACTGCAGTTGAAATGATGGTCACTCTCCTCAGTATACATATACCCTTTCTCCACTTTAAATAAACCTCACCTTTGTCTAAGTTTATCAGTGGTCTTGCCTTACAGAGAAAATTGGTTGGTATCTACAGAAACCCAGAGTTATGTGAATTGGGGTGTTCTTATTGTTAGTTTTGTTTACTTACATCAAACTTGAGTAGAAAGCTACCATAGGTACCAACAAATAAATAACAGATTACCTAAAATGAAGATAGAGAAGGAAGTTCACTAGAATTAGGTTTCCTCCACCCTGCTTCTTCCTGCCACTCACCCTTCCCACTGCTAATATCATTCCATAACTTCTGTATTTCTGTCTTTTCAGGTCCCCTTATTAATTAAACTTGAGGATGAGGCTTTGTCAAAAGAAACCAAACAAAACTGCCATCAGCTTCTCTGTTGACAGAGTTGCTGTTTTAGAGCTTCAGAAACCCATTTGATTTTTTTAAAGTTAAAAAAAAGAACAATATATGATTCTGGAGCTATTACATCATAGGAATTAACTTTAAATAATTACCAAATTTTTGCCCTTCTGTCAGAAACATCTGTGCTTTGTCTTGCAAGAAATTTGTACGAAGTCAAATTTAGTGAATGAAAGGAATAATTCAAGTTGAGTAACAACAGAGATATGCCTTTTAACAAGAAGACATATCATTAAACAAGAGTACATAACTAGATCACACTGTTTAAATGATAACCTAGTACAAAAACACAAAAGAGAAGCAACTCTGCAAAGTCTACATCTATAGCATCTTTATGCTACGCATTTCTAGACTGTTTAAAAACCTTTCTGCATGAAACTTTCATTTTAGACGAGTCATCAGTTTCATAACTCAGCTTTAAGCAACAAACACTTTTGGACCAAATGCTGCACAAAATCCTTTGGGAAATGAATGACCCTCAGTCTATACAGGGGAAAGCAGCAGAACAGACATTGCCCTGTAATTTCAACATAATTCCTTTTCTGCAGTCAATAGGGTTCATGGCTCTTCCTCAGGCTTGTCCAGGAAACTTGCCAAGTTTTTAAGTAACTGGTACAGGTTACACCATGCTTTAAATATGTGGGACCAGTTTACTTCCACTCAAATGAAAGTCTTTTACAAGTGTAAAAAACAATGATCCTTCCTCTTGCCACAGTCTGGACATAGGCATGCCTTTGGCCCATAGAGGCTCTATCAAACCACAAAATTTGCCAGCCAAACAACATCAAAAAATCTCAACCTGATCTCTGAAAAAGGCAGGATATCATCTTCAGAAAACACATGGAAAATTCCTTCATACTGTATGTGTCTGAATATTACAAAGAAACAACTGGCATATGATACATGAAAAAGTTAAGTTGTGTAATAGCTTCCTCTTATTTTTAATATGAGAGCAAAACTAAAGTAAACAGCAGAGAAATTATCACAACGTAGAAACCATTAATCATATCTTATTAAATGGCTGAGCAAAAGAGAAAAATGACCCGTTTTGAGCATTTTGTTTTGGTGACATAATTAAAATAACCAAAGCTTAATACTTCTCCTGTTAAAACAAGCTGTATTCATGGCCTATTTTAGCTGGAAAAATGCATTTGCATGCCATAACAATGCCTCTCCTAAAACCAAAACATTATTCCAGTTTATCATGATACAGAATTCACCTTTTAAAACACAATCTTCTTAACACACAAGTAATGAGTGAAGATTTTTTTAAAAGTGAGCATTGTGCAGAAACCAAGTGCAAACATCCTGCTCAGTGAGACTCCAGCAATTTCTGCTTCTCTTCTTGCATGAGACCAGAATGATCAATAGTAAGTCCAGAGTTAGAACGGTGTTCAGATCATTTTAATTACAAATTAAGAAGTCAGAATGTTACTGATACTTAGTTGAGAAGAGTTAACCATGTCCATAGGAAATTTCCCCTTCTGAAAGGGAGATAATAGGTCAGAGCCTTCATTAGGAGATATCCAATTCACTTGTGAAACTATCTGTCTTAATCTATTCCACAAATCCAGAGATCTCCTGCAACTGAATATCCACTTTCAAATAGAATTCTGTATTCCTGAGAAAAAAAGACTAAAATCCCGAGAAGTTGATATTTGATGCTTTAACATTCATCGAAACAGTGAAGTGATTTTATAAACATCTGTGTGAAATGACGGTTTTGACATTTTCCCATTGAGGGGGAAAAAAATAAAATAATCAAACTCACTATCCTGTTTCACTCTTCTCATTCCAGTCTTCTCTATCCTATAATTAGAGATATACACATTATATTTAATTTATAATCCACTGATAAATATTTGCTCACAGTGCAATCTTTTAATACTTTGTGAAGAAAAGGCTTTAAGTATGAAAATAGTCAAAGATTACAGCTTTGAAAATATTTAGTTGTTATAAGGGGAAAAATGCCATCTGCTGGGTACAGCTGAGGACTGTCCTTTTCTTACCAACACACTATGCTGTCTTGAGAGAGTTTTCTCTCCCCTTCATAATTCATTTTTCCCATCTTGAAAACTGATACAGATACATGCATTGTTTTTGTGGGGATGTAACAGCAACCTCATTAAAACTCTGTAAAAAAACCTTACCATATACCTCAGAGGCTGGAGGGCTGACAACAGATAGGATGACTAGCAAAGGAATAATAATGATATTAATCTTTTAAAAACATTAGAACTGTCTCTAACACCCCTCTCCCCAGCCCCAAATACTTCACATACTTTTTTATTTTCATTTTTATAAGCCACGGAACACTGGTTGTTAAAGGACAGGTGAAGAACCACTTAGTTACCTAGCTTAAAAACACAAAACCAAGGCTCTGAAACCTCATTAATAAAACAATAAAGTATTAAAAAGAAGTGGAGGATGTCCAGTTAAGAAATATATTTGTATGAAGAGAGCAAAAATCAGAAAGAGGAAAATCTGATTTAATAAAATGGATAAATTTTAAAATTAAGAAGTGTGATAAAAGGTAGATAGGGTTTCAATATGTAAACATGAAGAAGGTAAAAGAAGAGTTGTTTCAATTCATAACAGACAATGAGACTCCTTTGCATTTTTGCTTGTTGTTAATTTTACAGAGTAAAATGTAATAGCTGTCACCTGTGTGTGCATATACACATACACATATGCATATAGGTATGTAGATTCATTTCATATGAAGCTGAACCAGCTTACAGTCTTGGAAATCTGTGTTTAAAGTTAAAATAACAGCTTATTTCTCATATATACAATGATGCTAAAAATCCAGTAGCTTCTGTGAATGTACATATCTTCCCTGAGTTTTAGATAAAAGCTTTGAAGTTGATTTCATAATAGAATTCAGCACAAAACCATGCTTGTACTTAGCACTTACGGTCATGACTGCTTTGTAAAAAGCAAACAAGCACAGAAACTATGAAAATAAGGAATTTTGGCCTTTTTAAGATCCTCTAGCAGGATGACATTGTCAGATGGAACCAAAACTCTACTGAAAACTGTCAAATGCTTTTTACAAATTCCCACTTAAAGTGCAGTATGTGCACAGGCTCCATATTCCACAGTTACTGTTCTCTTCTTGCTCAGGTAAGTAACAGCACAGATTCTCCACTACCACCGATTCATCAGGCCCTGATTATGCAAACTGATCTCCCACTGATAGATACATGCATCCATAGCCTCACTGATTTTAATGTGCTTCTACAGCAGGATAAGCATCTTTTCCCAGAAAAAAAAGCTACAAGTTGGGTGTTAGATAAAAAGATAGTGTGATTTACCAAACCTATGGCACATCCTAAGTCATTAAACAGATACCAAAAATCCAATTTATTTCCTCAAAATGAGAATGTCCCTTAAAATGCTAATTTTTAAAAATTCATCCTACATGTACATACCTTTTTTAAGTCAATTATCACAACCTGAACCCCTACAAAGGGGGTTCCAGAGATACTAGATAATTATCCTGAAAAAGAATTAAGTAGGTTTCTTTTCTAATGTCTCTGAAGTTGTAAGATAAGCACATGTACCAAGAGTTTCTCTTTGCTATCAACGAGGGAAGGTGAAACTGCTGACAATCTTTCTGTATTTCAGAAGCCCACAGTTGCATGCATACCATATTGATAACACTGTTATGGCAGAAATGCAAACAATCTCCATCAGAGTAATTTATTTTGTTGACACATTTTGCTGATTCCAAAGTACTTGTGAATTCAGTAAGATACAAAAAGCTGGCTTCTAATTCCTAAACCAATTTCAAAACATACTGATGGTATCAAAGCAAACGGAATGGTACTGAATGGAGCTATGACTGCCATGCATTATTTTTATCTTTAATATATTCATTATTTAGTACTTATATCTGTTCTTTTATGATTTGTGAGTCTGGTGTTGTCAGAAAATCAAGTAATAAAATGCTCAGAGTAAGACCAATGAAGAGTAGAAACATGTACAATATCTTTGTCTGTCCAGACTGTTTGCCATGGTGATAATTTCTTTCCCCTTTTAGTTTGCTTTATTCTTCTTGGAACTACAGCACAGAAGGCAAGGAAGTCATCTGAGCTGAGCTTTTTTCCCTTTAAATGCACGTTTCATAGAATCACAGAATGGTTTGGGTTGGAAGGGACCTTCAAGATCATCAAGTTCCATCCTGTGCCACAGGCAGGGACTGCTCACTAGATCAGGTGGCTCAAAGTCCCACCCAACCTAGTCTTGAACACCTTCAGGGATGAGGCATCCACAACTTCTCTGGGCAATCTATTCCAGTGCCTCACCACCCCCATAGTTAAGAATTTCTTCCCAACACTTAACCTAAATTCTGCCCTTTTTCAGTTTAAAGCCATTCCCCCTTGTCCTATCACTACAGGCCATTGTAAATAGACCCTCTCCAGCTCTCCTGTTGCCCTCTCTTCAGGTACTGGAAGCTCTCCTGTCTGAAGGCTGAACAAGCCAAACTCTCAGCCTGTCTTTGTGGGAGAGGTACTCCAGCCCCCTGATCATCTTTGGGGCCTCCTCTGGACTCATTCCCACAATTCTCTGATTTCAAACACCATGGAAAAATACTTTTCAGATCTGTAATAATCCTATAATAACGCTCCTTTCCGAACACAGTTTAAAATGTACAGATCTGTAAACTTAAGAAAATAGACAATAAAATCTCATTGAGCAACAAATACATACCATAAAATACCCTCCAAAACCTGAATATTAATTCATACTGTAAACAATTAATGGAGAAAAAAAATATTCTGAGTTAAAATACCANACAATCCCACAATTTTTAAATTAAATACAGGTACAATAAGTATTCTTACTCTAAGTACTGTACTGAAAAATATTTATAGTACAGAAAGTATAAAGAAAGAAAACCAACAATGTTTTAAAATATGTATTAGTTTAAGTGTCTAACAGTTTCATGTTATTTGCAAAATATTTAACATCTGATCTGCAAATTATCTTAGAATATGTCTGATTGGCAAGAACATTGCATGTCATCTGCCTCATGCTCAGGACTGGGTCAGCTTCCAAGTTATATCAGGTTGCTCACAGGCTCATCTAATTAACTTCTGAATGTTTCCAAGGACGAAGACTCCACAACTTGCCAGCCTACTATAGTGTTTGACTTTCATCACATTGTTTCTCCTCTTGACCTTCTACAATTTGTGTCCTTTGCCTGTCACTTTTTCAACATGAATCTCTGAGCAATTAGGCTTCATCTTTTCTACCACCTGCCATTAGGGAGTAGTAAACAGCACTAAAGGGTTACATAGCCTTCTCTTATTTGGACAGAGGAAACGCAGTTCTCTCAGCCTTTCTTTGTATGCCACATTTCCCAATCCCTGCACAGTCTTGAAGGCACTCCACTGAACTTGCTCCAGTGCATCAATGTCTTTCTCAATTTGGAGAGCCCAAAACAAGACACAGTACTACAGATGCAGTCTCACAAATGCCAAATAGACGTGAAGAATCATCTACTCCACTGCATCCTAGCTATCACATTAATTGGCTGCCTTTGCTC
>VXBB01020381.1:414202-436766 GCA_013399915.1 Illadopsis cleaveri | reverse complement strand
AAAAAAAAAATTTAGAAAATACCCCTTGTCTGAAAAAGACCAAATAGGCACTACATGCAGAAATGCAAAAAAATGCATTTCAAAGAAGCTCACACCAATTTCTAAAATCCATGTAAGGCATTTTGAACAAGATGTTCACAAATACCCTTTAATAAGTCCTATAATTTAAAAAATTTATATGTACTGGTGGAAAAAAACTCATGTTCAGAACTGAGTTCCAGTAAGTTTGAGAGCAGCGTATCTATTTCAAATTATAGCAAAAGGAAGATGAACATTTTTTTACGTAAATTAGATGGCTTTTAAATTATGCATCTGGCAAACCTTTACAGTGTACAACATAGAACANTTTCATGTTATTTGCAAAATATTTAACATCTGATCTGCAAATTATCTTAGAATATGTCTGATTGGCAAGAACATTGCATGTCATCTGCCTCATGCTCAGGACTGGGTCAGCTTCCAAGTTATATCAGGTTGCTCACAGGCTCATCTAATTAACTTCTGAATGTTTCCAAGGACGAAGACTCCACAACTTGCCAGCCTACTATAGTGTTTGACTTTCATCACACTGTTTCTCCTCTTGACCTTCTACAATTTGTGTCCTTTGCCTGTCACTTTTTCAACATGAATCTCTGAGCAATTAGGCTTCATCTTTTCTACCACCTGCCATTAGGGAGTAGTAAACAGCACTAAAGGGTTACATAGCCTTCTCTTATTTGGACAGAGGAAACGCAGTTCTCTCAGCCTTTCTTTGTATGCCACATTTCCCAATCCCTGCACAGTCTTGAAGGCACTCCACTGAACTTGCTCCAGTGCATCAATGTCTTTCTCAATTTGGAGAGCCCAAAACAAGACACAGTACTACAGATGCAGTCTCACAAATGCCAAATAGACGTGAAGAATCATCTACTCCACTGCATCCTAGCTATCACATTAATTGGCTGCCTTTGCTCTGAGGGCTAATTCTTGCCTCAATTTCAAAGTTTTGCCATCCAGTATCCTGAGGTCCAGTTTGACTAAATAGTCCCTAACTTCAACTTCCCTGCACTCTGCCATGATATTCAGGGACCCCAAAAGCCTGAGAACAGACCAAAGCAAAGACTCCAGTGTGTACCCTCAGCCCTTTTGTATCTTTTCCACTATTCAGTGCTGCATCAGCATCACATCATTTCCTTAAGTCTTCCTCCCATTAACAAAGTACCTACAGACATCAGTGACTTACCCTCAACTCCAGCATATATTTGGCTTTCCTACTTCCTTCTCTCTACACTCAAACACTGTTTTTACACTCTACATGGAGATCCGTCACTGTTTACAGATTTCATACATTTCATTGTTTGAGTGAGTTGACTTAGGAATTCCCCATTCAAGCAAGCTGTACCTGTTTGCCACAGCTAATTGTGCTCCTGCATTTGAGAGCATTTGAGGAAGCTGTTCTTGAAGATCAACCAGCTGTCCTGAGCCTCTCTGCAGTTCAAAGGGACCTGACGTTGGATACTACCTTTACTACATGAAAAAACCAAAGTCAACCATTCTGAAGTCCAATATAATTTCTTCATTGCCTGCTTCTCTCATTCCTTTCAGATTCTATCACCTTACAGTAGTTCAGTTGGGGGTGGCATCAGTCCTCCATTTCCATATTCACAAGTAGCAAGAAATCTAAGCTACATGGACAAATAGGAATAAATATCTATCCAAATGTAAATTAGAAGAGAGAAATACATGGGAGCATGAGAATTTTTAAGATGTGGTATTTGGGAGCTTTTCTTGATCTCACTCAAGAGATACAAATGGATCTTAACAGGGTGGATAATCATGATGATAACTGATACAAGCAACTGGAAAGACTACTTTAAGGCAGCAGCTCATACAAGAAAAGGGAATAGGGTCTATAAAACATATGAGACCACATTTACATTCCAATTTGCAAGCATATAGATAATTTTCAGATGATATGAGGCAAAGCTTTTAAAAATCTGTAGAAATGAGTAGCTGAAATAGAATAATTATCAGACAGATGGAGATTGCCCAAGACTGCCACGTGAACATATAAAAAGATGAGGCTGACTTCACTTTTGAAATACAACATTAGAAATTCCGAGAGCATCCTGAGTATTAGTTGGGGAAGGTACAAGAGTTTGTTCAGTGTACCAGAGTATAAATAGAGGTTAGATTAAAAGCTTTACTTAGAAAATAGTTTTTAAAGCCTGAAGCTTTACAAAAATATTTTAAATATCCCCATATAAGCAATATAACATATATATTTACACCATAGCACTTCACTAAAATGTCTGTCTACCAGTTTCCTCTGCAATGCCAATGTTGCAGCTGCACAGGCACATTTCTACCATGGTGGCATTTGGGCTTCCCCTTCCTGTGCCACTGCATTTTTCTTTCTGCACATAACATCCTCTTCCATCTGTTGGCACAACCATGCCCATACATTTCCTTTTTCAGAAGGTCAAATCTAGTAACAGCTGAATGCCTGAAGGTAATAGCCAAGCAAATTACTCCTTTACCTTCAGTTACAACTCTCACATTTCCACAAAAAGTAAGCAATTCCAAAACACATGTACCTCCTTTAACAAAAGTACAGTCATAAATACACTTAACACATTCAAACCTGCACTCAGCCTGCTGTCATCCCCACATGGCCCCACATCTTTGCCTCTATTTGCAACATCTTGTCCTTATTTTATTCCATTATTGCTGTAAAATTTCATCCGCATTCTGCCTCATAACTCCACTGTACCCAACAGCAATGCAGCCCCAACACTGTCTGTGATCTTTGGAAACTAGGGGAACATGGGATTATTAATTTTTATCACCAAGGGATTACTTGTAAAAGTCCTTTTCTAAGATTGGATGGCACATATAAGAACAAGTTTGTGATCTTTGATAATGGACATTCTGCAAACAGGTGAGAAGGCAAAGACTTCACAGCCCAAACGAACAACTCCAGCATCACATAAAAGGGGGAATGGGAAGAGAGGAAGGAGCACCAACACCTGGGCCATACAAACTATCACATCAGTTCTGCTACTTAGCTGATTCAATTAACTCATATGATTTTTCAGCCAGTTACTAATTTATTTTTAAAGCAGAAGAGGGAGAAAGACTAGCTTATAAAAAGGACATAAACATAGAGCAAACATGAGAGCAAATCAAGAATAACACAACCATTTTGAACCAGTTGCAGCTCTTCTTCTCCCCAATTCCTTTTTAGTTTATAAAACAAAAAGGAAAACTAAAAACCACTTTCAAAAAAAAAAAAGGAAAACCACTTCTAAAAAAAAAAGGAAGACACACTTGCCTGTAGTCATGGTATCGATATCTGGTTGATGATTTGTAATATCCAATGGATCCAAGGATATTTCAACTATCCTTGAACGTATTGTATTTTATCTCCCATTTTTTATTACTTGACAATGTCCAGGCTAAACAGAACTTTGCCTAAATACTGTTTGGGGTTTTCCCCATATGGTCTAGTTAATCATGGATACAATTTTAAAAAAAAGCAAACTTAACACTAATAATAGTTCATGTCTGCTTCAGATTGCTCATCTTTTTTAGAGGAGTTCATATTCAAAGATGAGTAAAATCCTTGATTTTTCCAGCACTTCAAGGTACTAGATAAAATTTATATTATACTGTGATTTTAAATGGTATCAAATTGACCCAGAAAGATATTAATTCAAAGCAAATAAAGTCAAAAATTTGCTTGTAATTTGATTTTAGCAGTCTGATACAGATAAAATTAAGGGATTTGCACAGGCTAATTAAAAATCTGTAAAAGGAAGCATGGACATTTAAGAAGTTCTGGTTATGGAAGCTACCAGAAATATGGTACTATGTGACATTTTCACTTGATATTTGTGACATTTAAATAAGACTCAGAGTTAGTTTGGGGGTTTTTGGCTTTTTAAGAAATATTCATACAGTCAGACATTCTGAGAAAAAGCATCTCTACTATTTAAAAGCAATCTTCCCTGTAATATAAGTGAGAATCTGCACACAGCAAATAAATATCCTTCACATTCTCTACTGATAAGGTTATTTAACTTGTAGGTCATTGGGAAAAGCAGTTAATGTGCTTAAGACCCTCTTATTTTATTTTTTTGTGAGCATTATCATAATTTAGGAAAACACAAGGTATGCATAAGACCATTGTTTTAATAAACCTGAAATGAAAAAGAAGTGTTGGGAAGTGAGTCAGCCTTTTTAAAACACATGTAATGCTAGGGCTTTTCAGTTCAGTTGCTGTTTCACAAGAGACAAACAACAAAGTACTCTTGTTTAATTGATTTAATGGGTTGCTGGTTGTTATTGAAGGGGTTTTGTGTTAGGGGGCTTTGGTGTCGGTTTTTTTAAAGTAAGACTAACCATATTGATGTAATGATAAGAGATTGAGAGAGAGCCCAAGCTGAAATTCTTGCAAACACGACACAAAAAGAGTTAATCTAACCATCATCCTGATGCTTGGAAAGGCTGGACTATGATAATATGCAGGGAACAATTACCAAGGCTCAGCTGATAAGATGCAACTCACTAAGGTGCAATAATGCAATTTCTTTCAAATATGTGCACTGAACAGGAGTGCCAGTATTAGGTCACTGAGGTTACAGAAATCCTGCCTTTCTTTGGGATGCGGTAGAATATTTTTTCTTTATTTTTTGTTATGCAGTCTTCATCTTTATCAGGCTTATTCTAAAGTACTTCACAGATTGTAAGACCAATCCTTTTTAATTCAATGGCAAAACTCCCTTCAATATCAAGAGTAAAATAACTAAAGCCCAGATAAAAGCAATTGGTCATTCATCCATAACGGGACTACATCTGGGGTGAAACAGCTATTTTGCAGTTAACATTTCTATTGCAAACTGATCTATGGATGGAAATGCTCAACTCAAAACACAGGGGAATTTACATAGATGGAAAATAATCACACTGACTAAAATCTGGCAAACTCCCCAGAGGTAACTCCTTTATTCAGATGAAAAAATGCACAAGATTGTTTACAATTGTTCAGGATCTCAATTACATATGCTATCTAAAAGACATGTCCAACAGCTGACAGAACTCTAATCTCATGGTACTGAATAAATAACACTCGTATATGGGGTTTTTTCACTGTTTGAGTAAGTAGGGACCTATAAATGCAAGGGCTGCACAGTTGTAGCTTTGTGATTTGGTTCAGTTTGTAATACTACTGCCCAGGCTGTAAACTGTGATAAGATCACACACAGCTGCAACACAGGTTTAGTTATGTCCGCATTTCAAGATTTAAAGATGCGCCAGTAAATCAGAACAGAGGACTTGGAAATTACAGACAATCCCTGTTCACATTGTTTCAAGCTGTTATGTATCTCAGATCAATACTTTACCTTGGGCTCCTTGTTTATCTGTAAGAGGTCAATACAAAGACATACCTTCTATTTCTGTAAATGTTGCTTGCCTATCTGTGCCAAAACAGCATGCAAGTTCTGTAAATTCTGCAACAGAACTTCAGCCACATCTGTAGTATTTGCTGTCAAATGCCCAACAGATTCACTGGCTGAATGGCAGATCCCAGAGGGTTGGGATCAGTGGCACGGGGTCTAGCTGGAGGCATGTCACTAGCGGTGTTCCCTAAGGTCCAGTAGTGGGCCCAGTATTGTTTAATTTACTCCTCCATGACTTGGATGGAGGGGCAGAGGCCTCCTCAGCAAGTTTGCTGATGACACAGAGCTGGAGGAGTGAGTGGCTGATACCCCAGAGGGTTCTGCAGCTCTTCAGTAGGACCTCAGCAGGCTGGAGAGAGGAGCAGAGAGGAACTTTCTAAAATTCATCAAAGGCAAATGCACATAGTCCTGTACATGGGGAGGAATAACCACAGGTGCCACTACAGGCTGGGGGCTGATCTGCTGGAAACCAGCTCTGCAGAGAAGGACCTGGGGCTTCTGTTGGAGTACAAGCTGTCCATGTGCCAGCAGCGCACTTGTGGCCAAGAAGGCCAATGGTATCCTGGGGTGCATTTGGAAGAGCATTGCCAGTACGTATGGGGAGGTGATCCTGCCCCTCTGCTCTTCTCTTGTGAGGCCACACCTGGGAGTGCTGTGCCCAGTTCTGGGCTCCTCAGGACAAGAGAGACCTGGAGCTCCTGGAGCAGGTCCAGTGGAGGGCAACAAGCATGACTGAGAGACTGGAGCACTCCTCTTACAAGGAAAGGCTGAGAGAGCTGAGCCTCTTCAGCCTCAAGAAGAGAAGACTGAGAGGGGATTTCATCAATGTCTGTAGGTATCTGAAGGGAGATGTCAGAGGCTGGACCCAGGCTTTTCTTGGTGGTGCCAAGCAATAGGACAAAAGGCAACAGGCAGAAACCAATGCACAGGAAGTTCCATCTGAACAAGAGAANGGGAGGTTTACAGGGTTGAACCATTACAAGACAAATAATAAAAAAACATACACAACTTTAGAAAACCCAAATTTTGCACCACTACAAATGTCTTTACTGTGTCAGTGACCAAGCCCTGGAATAGATTGCCCAGAGAGATTGTGGTGCCTCCTTCACTTGGACATATTCAAGAACCATCTGGATGCAATCCTGTGCCATGAGCTCTAGGATGACTGCTTGAGCAGGGAGGTTGGACCAGATGACTAACCCACTGTGATCTCCTCCCAACCTTACCCATTCTGTAATGCTGTAACTCCCTTTGGGATTACCAAACAGGAAAATTTTCTTTACCTAAAAGGTTGAAACCAGTATCAATGCTTGCTTTTAAAATCAGTGTGGTGGGAGGAGGTAGGAAGCCCAATGTTGTCACATTAGAACTGCAGTAGCAAGACACTCAGTTCATCAAATGAAACAGAACACAGGAACTGTCTTTATACACTCTAAAGTTAAAGATGCTTTTTTTAAAACTCTGTTCAACAATTTCAAAACCTGTTTTATTCTGAAGTTTCTTTAAATGACTTTAGATTTTACCCGAAGTAACAACTGAAGCAGGCAAACCTGGAGTATTTCATTCACAGTTTGTGTTTGACTGAGCGGAAACTACTGTTTCATAGGACGTTATTTAGGATAAATACCTCTCTCCCAAAAGTGATAAATTGTTATTTTCTGCCCCATAGTTCATTAAATTTTATTTTTGTTGGATGAATGCACTTATATTACTAGTAGCAGTCAATTGTCATATGTGATGGAGTAAAACTTACCTGGAAGAACTGTACTTTATTGATGAAATATCAGATTTCTAGGATTTTCTATATGCATGTGAGAGCAGCATAAACACTGACATATTTAAATATTACATTATTTACAGAGTAATTCAGATAATTATTTCCATAATATAAGAACCACTCTCATTTTCACATAGCTGAAATACGATAGAACTTTTCTAAATGTTAGAAAGTTACTCCAATTCTACAATGGATCAGCCATTCTTTAATAATTTGTTATTAACTGCTACTAACTTTTTAGAAATAGTTTTTTTGCAGGCTCCTATTTTATAACCTTTTCATGTTCCAATCAAATAACCTATGATGTAATATATTAAACATAACACACCAGCACTGACAGTTTTGTATTTGAAATTAAGGATAACAACACTCCTTTAATAATGTGAAATGAAAAATGTGTTGCACTTTGTTTCTGAATCACAAACTAGTACTGTGTATGTGTAAACTCCAGCAGAAGTCATAGGAATACTCTAATAAAAATAACCTTCCTATCAAATAATGGGCAGTTTTGAAAAGAACTTTTACATAAATATTTTATATTACATTATCCTGTGACTTAAATAAATTGCAAACAAACATAAAATGTTGTAATGAGCTGATTATCTGAAGTAAAATGAAGTATTTCTGTGTATTCTCTGAAATAGTTATGTTGTTACTGAAGGCTTAATATTGCATTTTCAAACACAAAAATTTGAACAGATAATTCTGACATCATGAAACACTGAGAACTTATCAGTTGAGTACATTTTGCATAAAACCCCCATATCCTTAAAATTCTCTCTATTCACCAAATGTCTTCATTAATGTAACATGCAGATTTCTAAAAGTTAAATGGGCCATTATTAGCACTCTGGAATATGCAAGCAATATCTGAACTAATTGTTTAATCATATTGAGTTGCCTGTGGGACCAAGAAAAAGAAAAGTTAAATGTCAGTATTTCACACTGTCAATTGAAATGAGTCCGGATGTTAAAACACTAAGTGACCTAAAAATCCTTAATTTCATTTTAAACAATATCTTTTCCAAAGCAAACTTAATCTAGTGATTCAGTCTTTCCCTTCCCCTCCCCAGCACAACTAAACATGGAAATAACCTCTATTTAATATGTGCAGTGACTGAACTAGGCAAATAGTACACAGGACCAACGTAAAGATTTTCATGTCTTCTGCCATTAAAACTCACTGGTTTTGATTAAGATTTTAATGGTTTTGAAGACAATACTAAAGAATCCCTAACAAGTAAAAATATCCGGGTTTGTTTTTCTCTAAGAAAACAAGTACTGTTTGTCATTGTGCAAAATTCTAAAGTAGAAGAAAGCTTTGGTTGTTATCATTTTGTCTAAAATCAATGAAATACAGTTTTAGGGATTCAATTCAATACAGCCTGCCTACTCTCAAAAACATACAGGCTACTGCCAAATCCAAATGGGACTTTTTTTGAGAAATTTGAAGACACTTAATTTAAGAATGAGTAAATCCACAATACAAACATCTGCCATTGTTTTCAGTATAACACTAATTGCAACAGTTGCTTATGTTTTGAATGAACAAGTTCTAGTGAATATAGAATGGCTTAGCCTCAGGAAGTGTAAAGAAATACCAGAGGAGAGATTAACTGTTAAGGGACATTCACACGAGGTTTACAGATTTAAAAAGGGAAGAGATTACATACCCCTCTCCACCAATTCTTGTTATCTTTAGACGAAAATCAACTGAGTTCAGGCTGGGTGGCTTCCATTTCAAAATATCATCACATCGACCAGGCTTGTATTTCTGAAGTAAATTAAAATGCAGTTTAATTATGCTTATTGGTTTTCACTGGTTTTAAAAGTAACAATTCAGCCTTTCAGACTCTATTAGCTGTCCCTAATGAATTACAATAGTTAGTGACTGAAACAATGAATACGATTACCAAGGAGGTAGTTGTGCTTCACTACTTTATTTGCTTCTCCCTTTTAAAACTGCTTAGCACTGTAGCTCTGCCATTGCATATAATAAAAAGCTGAGAAGGGAAATAAAAATTAGCATACTTCATTATCTTTCTCTGGCTAATGGAAATTTTCAAGAAAATATGACAGCACAGAAAGAAACAAAACCACTCAAAGGACATATAGAAGACACATTTAAAGTAATCTCAACATTTTGGAACTATTTTATGAACAATATTTTTGTTATCCATGCTGTTGGCTGACAAAACATGAAAAAGCAGAAGCCACCATACTGCCAGCTCTCAGAAAGACTCATCAGAAACATGTTCTTTCATAGCAAAGGAATTTAAGTTACGTAAAGATTAAAGAACATCATGATATACCAGAACATAAATAAGAGAGCATCTTTTGCTAAAGAGAGTACACATTGGAACCATAAGTTGAAAGGAACAATTTTCTCTTAAATTAGAGCTTCAGTTTCTCATAGTCTCTGCTATCATCTGCTGCCATTTTGTTCATCCTCAGCTATCAGTGAGAGTTAACTTGTTGACCCCTTCCTTACCGAATATCATTCATGACAATGGAGAAAATCTGAATTAATATGAATAGGGCAAAAAAGAATAATTTGCAGATGACTAGAATGAGAAAATTTACTTCTTCATTAATATACAGTGAGAAAATTTATGCAATTCTATATGAAAAATAAAACTAACCAAGAACATCCACTGTCTTTTGGTAACAGAAATCAGCATCAACATGCACTCATGCTGTGTAAAATATTTTCAAAATACAGACTTTACTGATGATAAACCCAACAGTTCTAGATCTAAAATGACAAAAGCAGATTAATTTTCTGTTTTATGGTGGAAGAATGTAAACTTACTCTTTCCAAAACAAATGTAGTGTATCTTACTTATCATTTCCTGATGAAAAGATGGTGATTAATTCTTAATGATGCAAAAAGGATGGACCAGCCTCTCTATATCACAGCACTGAAATTCTGAGGAAAAGCTACATTGATTTATACAAAATCTTCCTCACTAGAGCTCTTGTATCCTGATTCTGACAACAGTCAACAGCATGTGCTCAGGGAAGATGAAAAGCAAGGCAATTATATATTATATTTTCTACTACTACTCTTTGAGAAACTATCCATTTTGAAGCTCAGAGACTTCCTGATGTGGATGTGATTCAAATGTGATTCCCACAAATTTAGCTATTTTCAGCTTCTCTACATGAGCTTATATACCCCCCCGCCCCGACTAAGACGTGTAAACCACCATCAGCTGCATAAAAGCCCATGGCACAACCTTTCATGCACAGCCTGATTACCTTGCAGGAATAAAACCACTACCTTTTGTTTATTTCGAACAAGTTTCTATTGTTTTGGAACACTTGCACTTCCCAGGAATCATACTAAGAGATGCTTAACAATCCAACCCCGTTGTTTCCATGTGACTCACAGTTTCATTTGCCTCTATATGCATAGAAATGCACTCAGCTCAGAGGCTATCATTTTACATGTGCTGTTGCAATTTTTTTCTCCGCTTATATTACTCTACATTTATCTACATAAAAGTTTATGCACTCTTTTATCACTCAGCCATCCAGTTTTGTAAGAGTGTACTATAATTCTCCACATTTAGGACCAGCCCTTGCTGATCCATCAAGAAAACATCACTGAATGGTTCATCCAATTTTCATACTTGTTTACATGCAGTGCATGTGGCTCCCTTCCCTGGTGAGGACTGAACAGTATCCCATCCTTCACTCCTATTTTAAAACCAATTACATATCTGTGCAAGAACTTTTTAAGTCTCACATTAGCTTCTCCAAGAAAATTTTGACAAGAGGCTTTCTGGAAATCTTTGCAAGCAAAACCATATGATCCTTACTCAAATGAGTTTTGAACCCTTTGCTGGAGAGGCATAACCTTCCTTTCAAACAGGTATGTAATTTTCACCAACTATAGAAACCATGTTCACCCAGATACCGACTACTATATTCCTTATTGTTTCTACTCCTTCGTCCCGTCCAGATACCAAGCTTACAGGACTTATTTCTTCCCTGATCTTCCATGATACCTTAGTGGTTTTTAAATTGGTAATGTATTTTTTACCTTACATGCTTAGGTACTAATGTAGATTTTTCATATAGGATCTACTATCTGACTTCTTCAAACTCTTTTTCCTAGACTGACAAGTTACATCCTCCAAAAAGAAACCAACTTCACAACAGACAGGAACAACTATTCCAAGATCAGTAATGAAAAGCAATGTTTTGACAGAATATATCTGCATACCTGTAATTACACTGCAGGATCCACAATTTTGACTCAAGTTTAAAATTAACAGGCTGGCTTACTTGAAGGGAATAGGGGAGGATTTGTTCATTAAGATGGGGTTATTTTCTTTACCTCAAGAACCAGCATAGTGTGACACAAGCTTCAGATAAACATTTTATTCTATCAAGAAAAAAATAATCTCTAGCACACCTCAAGTTAGTCAAAGATATCTCACTTAGACAGCAGTAACAAAAAATATACCCTTTTGACTATTACATTTAGTTTTGACCACTGTCAAGAGCCTTCTCACTTCACAGCAATTTGTTAATACCAAACACCTGGTAAAGGTAACAGGTAAATTACAGGTATCTTTCAGAAGCAGTTACAAAGCCTTAGATAAGCCATCAGAATTCAATGCTCATACAAGGAACAATTTATACAGCTCCTCTCTGGCCTCCCTCAACTTCTTCTGTTACCATGAAAGACAGATATTTACAGAAGTCTGGCTCAGAATGAGAATTCATTCAAAGGCCATATTAATAATCTCTAAGAAAGTGATTAATTTTTAACAGGTGAGTCCACACGCACAAGACAGCACTAGTAAGTTACTGAGTTTGCATGCTAAGTGCTAAATCAACTTCTTTAAACATGAGCTGAAGTCAAACAAGAATTCTCCTTGTTAAATATATGGAAACTTCACCTTAGATGAATCACTGCATACTGCAGACCTGTTCTGCGTGAAGTTACTCTTTATTTTAATTCCAAACCAAAATGTGAAGCAATCTGTTTGAGATCGAACTACACCCTAGCATTTTAAATATAGCATTCATAGCAATGATATCCTCATCACCACTCCCCAACAAATATCTATGTACACGACTACTTCTAAAACATCTCCTGTCATCTCAAATATAAAGTTCATGCTTCAATCTGAAACCTGCCAACCTAGTCTAAGCACAAAAATTAGAACTCCACACCAAAAAAGTACATTGACAAATCAGAAACTATCTCAAATAGCTTTAAAGGATTGGACTAGGTGGTCTCCTGAAGCCCCTTCCAATCTAAATTATTGTACAAAACTGTGTCTCTCTTTGCTTGCTTGTTCTTTTAACAGCCATATTTGGGTGAATTTTAGTTTGCAAAAACAATGAACATTCAAAATAAATCCCCTAGTTGTTCCTATTTACTATACTTCAATTGCAATAGCTGGGCAGCTCTGATGCATGCAAACTGGATGTTATCAATGTAAAACCAAATTTGAAGCTTTTCTTTAGGGACACACCTAATACTCTTCAAGCTGAAGTACAGACCCTGGAGGCCAAGGCAAAGGCTATTCCATTGCATTGCTACCTTGCACCTACAGAGCACAAATAAATCTGAGCTATGATGATATCCTGCAACATCCAGAACTGATGCTTCAAAAAGTAAGTGTATCAGTGCCTTCAGTTGGCTATGAACCCTAAGCTCTTCAAGTTTTACATTTTTCTACATCTTTTTACATCCCTTCACCATCTACCCAACATTTCTTCTATCTTTTCAGTAGTAGTAGTAGTCATCGTCGTATAAATGCCCTATCTTCTGTGGCCATCCTCTCCTCTGGCCCTTACTTTCATGAAGAGGATGAAGATCAGAGACAATAGATGTGTCAGAAGTAGCATCACAAATATGCCTCTACTATGGGGATCTTGAACTTCAGGCAAGAATACAGTAATGACCCTAATGGTCACGTGCACATCCAATGCCCTGAGATGAAGAATCATCACTGAAGACAGCTCAACAGAAAGCACATCCTCTGGCATCCCTTTTAGGCTGCTAAACTCATTGATTTCTTACCTCAAACTCAATCCCATAGCCTCAAGTGGGTGTAGTCAAACCACAATGAGGGTATTGTTAGACCTTTGTTAGAACCATTTTAGCACTGCAGGGCACGGTTATGGGTTGCTGGTCATGTTGAACCTCAATCCCCTGTCCTGTCCCAGAGTACCAAGTTCCCCTCCTCCTTCACAGCTGCTGAAAGAAGGGGCCACTCTTTTCTTTTCTCCCATCAGATCAAGAGAAAGGCTGGCCCTCAAAACCTCAGATTCTGTTATCTTAACTTTTGCTGACACATTTCTTGTCAACCGCAGATAGCCTCACACACAGGTTTGGCATTTGGCTAAAGCCATGTGTCAGCATTTGCATTCAATGGATGGCACAGCAGAAAGCTGAAAGCCTAGACAATGGAGGTATCAGAGGCCCATAAGGAAGATAAACTAACTCCAAATAGCTGCTTCTACATGGGATAGATGTTTCTGCTTAGTATTTTGTAGGAGGAAGAGCGGGGATAGTTTCTGGGACTGCATTCTGGGCAGGCAGTCTGGGGTGGTGTTGAGTCACCATGAAGACACCCACCTGGAAGACTGAGTGACTTCAGCCTAAAGTCTAGACAAAACAAACAGTTTCTCCTAGCGACTGAAAAGGAAGAGGTGGTGAGATGATCAAGAGAGAAGTTCGTGTCTCATCAAGAAGAGGAAAAGAAGGTTTCCTTTACAAGGGTGGATGTCTCACTATCCTACAAAGTCTAATCAGCCAGCTCTACCTCCCATAACCCTTATTAAATACCATCCTCCCAAAGTGCAAGCAGCAGCTAACACAGGCCACCTAACATTTCCCTTTCTCCATATCTTCTCTCACTCCTTCCAAATGACGGGAAGCCAGCAAATAACCCAGCTCTTTCTTTTTTCCTTCTTTCTTTTCTCCTAAGTGGCACAGAGCTGCTTCTCATCAGCTCTAATTTCTCCTCAGTAAACTGCTCAGACCTAGCCCTGCAAAGTATCTGAAGGCCTGCAAAGCCGGCAGGTGCAGGCACACATCAAATTAGAAAGAAAGCTAAAATAAAAGGCACAGAAAGCTCAGGGAAGGTTTGTTTGCATTGTCATACTTGCCCAACAGGTATGGAAGGTTGAGTACCTTTGAGGAGTGAGAGCAGAGCAGGTGGGAGAGGATGGGGTTTACCAAGACTGGGAATCTACTGGAGTTCTTTTAAGTCATTAAATATAGTTTGCCACATTGCAAATAATATTAGCATTTAACCACACTGAAAATGTAATAAAGTGCAACTAGGTATCCTTGAACTAAAAATATAAATATTAAATATTAATATAAAACTTAACCACTAAATATAAAACTTAACTATTACAAACCTAAAATGACAACAAATCTGCTCCCCTTACAATGTAAAACAGTGTTAAATGTTTTATCTGAAGAGCACTGCTTAATTCTGAGGCCTCTTAAATCCATAGAGCAGCTGCTGACCTGCCCAATCTAATAGTTTGCATTCAGCTGGGTAAACAAAAAGACAGAATAATTACCCAAAATGTGGGTTTTTTTCTTGCACGACAGACCCCGGATCGTTTTAAAGATCCAAAAGGATTGATTATAATCAATCATTTCAGGCTAGACTTTATAAAGAAATGACCTGAAGACATGGAAGTTGCTAACACTGTTGACATATTATGTGAATAAATCACAACAATGGATCAAGAAACCACAAGATCAAAGGCAACCATTGAGTCAATTGTATATTCACAGATTTTTAAGACTGGAAACCCTTACTGGCCTCATTGAGGTGGCTCGGTTGCATAAAGGACAGAGAAACTTGAACAACAATGTTCATATAAAGCTTATAACTCCTATTCAAACTACAGTAATGTTTATCTCAAGTTTATAATCCCTATTCAAAATACAAGACACCTAGATGAAAAATACCCCATAATGAAGAAATCACACATATCTTAGGGAAGTTACCACAGTCATTTATTATAGTTGTGCTTAAAAATGCTTATTTCTACACTGAGTCTTGTTAATGCCTTGCTTTAGACTGAAGCCTGGCTCTCCAGGTAATTACTCCCTTTTTAAGATAAAATAAGTAAGTCTGAGTCTTACTGCATGGGTAATTTCACCGTTGGCTAACATACACATCATCACAGTGTAATTTCACAAAAGCCTTTGGAAGAGTAGGCAACAGAACTGAACCTACTATCCAATATTCTTTTCATTGCTCACACATACAGCAGTACACAAAGTGTATTTGTATTCTTCTGCATTGCACTGAGAGGTGTTGATAACTAGCTGAAAAAATTCTTTTCAGATTCATGCCTTTAGCTGGGATTTAACACACTTACTCCTGGAAATACAGCCCACATTTGTCTGTATTCAAGCACCATCACAAGATCAAATGATCCATCTTAGCCTACATGATTGATTTTTCAGGAAAACAGGTAAATTTGCTGAAAAAGTTCAAAATATTAACAACATGACCATAAAAACATATGCAGAATCCCAATACTATCATTAAACCCCTTAAAGTCTTCATGGTAATGTACTCTTTAACTGTCACAAAAAAAAAAAAACAAAAAAAACCCAAAAAACACCAAATACAAACAAACAAACAAAAAAAAACCCCCACAAACAAACAAAAACGATAACAAAAAAACACCTAAAACAAGACACTGAAATCTATTTGAGGAAATAAGTTATGTCACCAGCAGTTGTGNACACCAAATACAAACAAACAAACAAAAAACCCCCCACAAACAAACAAAAACAATAACAAAAAAACACCTAAAACAAGACACTGAAATCTATTTGAGGAAATAAGTTATGTCACCAGCAGTTGTGATCCTTAAAATTCTTCAAAAATTCTATCTTCTGTCCCTTTCAGCTTTTCTTCTCAGTTCCAACTCCTTCTGTTCCTCGAAGTGCCATACAAACAACTTACAATCACGCCCTAGTTCCCACAGACCACCACTGCTTATCCTCATATATTCTATTTTCTTTGCCCGGGAAAAAGCTAAACAAAAGGGAATGTGGCACCAGAAGATTCTTGGTCATTGACAGCTAAGTGTGATTAATGCTTGTTCTTGCTGTATATTGAGCAGGACACTTAGAACTGGAAGAAAGGGATATACTAGTCTGATCACGGGCCCACTACACTGCCTGGCTGAGGAGCAGAAAGTCCAGCTTTTTTTACTGATGTCAGAAACAAATAGGTTATTTGAAAAAACTGCTTTGAGAGCAGTGGGATCACCTCAAACTCACATCCTCGGAGGTGAAGGCAAACAGAAGGCAAACTATGGCATTTATGGTGTTTGGTGGTGGCCACTGGTCATCAGCAAACCAGCTTTGGAGAAGATTCATCCCACCCACAGAGAAAGCTGCTTTGAATGCTGGTGGTCTAGGAGAGAAAGGACAACAATGTACAAGAGCAAACGCCTCCAGATTCAAACAACAGGGTGTGCGACTACAATGACTGATACACAGAAAAAGGGAGTAAAATTAGCGCTTTGATCTGAAGTGGACATTGGAAATAAACACCTGGACAACACTTTCTACTTAGATCAAATATCAGACAGTAAGAGAAAAATATTATTGTTCATTCTTGCACTAAACCATCATAATTTACTTCTTATTTAAAATACATCAGAGCTGGCCAAACTGACTATCTGTTTTGGCCAAATATATTCCACATATCACAGAGCCAGAAAGAGAACTCTTAGAAAGTCTGAGGAATTCAGAGGCAT
Source organism: Illadopsis cleaveri (assembly GCA_013399915.1). NCBI lineage: Eukaryota > Metazoa > Chordata > Aves > Passeriformes > Timaliidae > Illadopsis > Illadopsis cleaveri. The sequence goes on along the minus strand of VXBB01020381.1, from coordinate 419,774 downwards.
CTAAGAAACTTCTATGAATGAATGAATGCATAGATGAAACTTTTGACAAATGCATTTCAGGAAGGGCAAGACACATAACACTGAAAAAAAGTGCTCCAAAAAAACCCTCATCAGTGGCACTCAGTGTCTCAAAGATTATCAGGATTCCTTTGTTCTTTATAAAAACAAATCAAATGTACCAAGTACCGATTTCTTTCTTGTAGACATTTGACATAATTTCTGTAAAATAGTAAAGCAGGCATTTCTTTTAATAAATGTGAGTCAACTTTTTCCATATCTGTAAGGAAATACAAGGAGATGTGATCTGTAAGTACTCCTAAGAGTGATCAGGTTAAGACAAACACTGGTACTTTTTAAACACCTGTCAGTTCTGAAAGGCATTTCCCTAGCTGAGACAAAACACAAGAATCTAAACACAGAATGGAAAACATGTAAGAACAGAAAATAGCTGCAAACTTTCTATAGCTACAAAACACAATTCAAATGCTTTCCAATTTCACGGAGTTTTCATGTGTTTTACCAAACCCTCCACCAAGCACAGTCTGTGTCTAACCATGGAGAGATGGGCATGACGCCCTAACTAAAAGAGGACTTAAAAAAAGCTAATTCCTTTCCTTCAAAAAAACTCTTTTAACAAAAAGAAATTAATAAATGCTCCTTTTAATGCTTAGTGTTCTAAATTACTGATTCAAATCGCCTGAACAATCAAGGAGCTGGAGTCCCCACTAAACGTCGGCTTTTTGCCTGGTTCAGTGATTTGATCAGAATAGACACACTGAAGTTCAATAAATATTTGATCAGCTTGAAAATAAGGTTGTTAATGAATTCCAGACATTACACAAAGCAATGCTGTCACATCATTGAAAGCAAATCTGCAACCGTAACTTTAGAGACTAAAAAAGATGGAGAAAAGAAAAGTTCCTCGGCTAAACTCAACTAATACAGTGCTCATGGTTAAGTCAAAAGGATGACAGAGCCAACTCCAGATAACAGTTTTAAATAACTCATTAATTGACAGTGAAGTCTCCATGCTGCTTTAATTCCGTGTAGGCAGACGAATTTGTGTTCATTCTTCCATTCCTCCACTTTAGAAATCAAAATAAGGAAAAATTAACATGTTTTAAGACACAATCACATCTGTATTCCAAATTTTTTTCCTTTTATAGAGATAAAGAATTAAGTAGGAATGATACTTTTTAATGCATTAGGACTTGTTAGCTGTCAATAGCTGTTTGGGAACAGCTGTTTGAGAAATTGTTATGGTACCACAATTTGTCTTTTATGAAAATGTGACTTGAAGCTATATAAAGTAGAACAAAAACTGTTACAATCAAAATTACCTATGAAATATTAAGCTTAACTGTCATGCCAGACTAAGAAGCAAAACATGCATCCATTTAAGTACTGCTAGATTATGTTTTATACTAAGGATTTTAACACTTGAATGCAAATCAGGTTTAGAAGGTTAACCTGTATGGAGAAAATAATTTTGTTAATATGTTAATAGAAAACCACTTTTTCCAAAAGTGCCTCTGATCCTCCAGCTAATGTAATATTTATATTGGACTTCTTTGGTAATTAGCAGGCTAAACATCTTCTCCTCTTGCACTTTAATTTAGCTTTATACCTCCAGCTTCATTAAACATCTTGTTTCACAGCTATACTAATAGCTTTTCTCAGTATTTCATTAAGCAAGGAGAAAAATATGAGGACATTTTATTCATAACTAACATCATTTACATATTAATCCTATTAATATTTGATAAATGAAGTTCAGATCACAGCCAAAACTCTGTTTACAGCAATCAAAATGTAGCAGTCACAAAATTCTTTTTCCTCCTCCCCCCAGCACATTACTATGAGCAGTACAAACCTATTTTTGATCATTGTCCTTTCACTGAATACAACGGTCTGCACCTAGAAACTCCAATATTTGGGTTTAAAGCAAAACCAAAAAAGTAAATTACTTCATATAATTGACTAATGTATATATGATCCAATATGGACCAGCTGGTGTCTGTCTTTGGAAACTCTATTTTTGGTAAACTAAGGTAACTTTTGAAGAGCTACATACTTCTACCTTTGTGACAAATAATTTCCTGACAACAGAACTATATTGCCCATGGTCAAGGGAACTGGTGATGGTCCATGTCTGCTATTTAAGATATTCGATTTATATTGCTATTGATTATTTTATAATCTTCTTATTTTTCACCATCACTAACCTCATTTATAATTTCATTACATATGTGCTATGTAAGTCTTCTGAAAAATTAACACAATACTAGAAACACTCGAGATACTTCAATTTGTCTTCCATTGCTGTATTTGACTCTACATTTCACTTTGTATCACTAAGTTAAACTGAGATGGCCTCAGCATGTAGCAGCAGTGTAAACTGTCACCTGAAACTATTGTATGCACTCCTTCAGAGGAAATTTTCTTTCAAATTCAGCTTCACAACTCATTAACAGCCTTAACCATAAATTAATAGAATGGACAAGCCCATATCTATGTAACTTTTTCTCAGCCATACACTGTTAATTTCTACATGTCTAGAAACACATATAAACAAACCCAGAGGTAAGAAGCTAAATGCCTTTAAAAAACTATCCATAAACTACTGGGAGAACCAAGATAATAAATAAGCACTCCTGGCTCACTCCTTTACTAGTTTTTCTTTTCTTTTTCTCTCTTAAAGCAATGCTTATTATTCTTCTCTCTGCCCCAGCAACACAACAAATCTTTGAAAGACTCTTAGGGAGATCATCTCCCTTCTAATCTTCCTTTCACATTTTCACTGTGAAAAAAGCCTTGGTCACACGAAGCTAGTAATGGTAGAGAACACATCAATTTTCATCGTATGAAGTGGTAAGTGTAGTTGCTTCACTGTGTCACTTTTTTTATGAGCCTTACTGTTCATGTCCCTTTGCAAGTTTAAAGTGTTGTACACACCAGCCAAAACCTTCTCTCATTTCTTAAACCCAATGGCACCAATCTCTCTTCACCTTCTGTCCTTTCATTTTTACCATCTCTGTCCTAACTCAAGCTTAAGTGTCGTCATCACTTAAATTTACATCAGAGAAAGAAGGAAGCCAGTCTCTCAGAGGACTACTTTCTTTGTGGCTAGTTAGTTTGTGATCAAAGGTTCCTAGAAAAAAAATTGAGTTGGATCAGCAGAAAGTATTCACTGCTTCAATTCTGACAGCCACAGCATCTTGGTATAACAAAAGAATCTCCATGAACTGAGCAGCAGTGCTTTTGGCTGACTCACTACAATAACCTGATTTGGAAGCTGGGTAATTTATCAGTATTAGAGGCCACGTTTGCAGAAGCTCCAACCTGCAAATTTAAGGCTTCATCATAACATCAGTTTTGTTGACATTTTTAGTAAGCTATGATGATAATCAGTATACCAGGAATAACATTTCAGAAAATCCCCTCAGAGCCCAGGAAGATTAATGAAAACTACCAAACTTACACAGAAAGATGCAAAAATATATTTCAAAATACTTCTTAAGGAATGCCAATCCTAAAAAAAAGAATGAAGCCTTACATCAAAAGGCAATCAGTAGGCTGGAGCTTTTAGCTAGGTCTGAACATAAGGAGAAATGTGCAAGCACTAAGGAATTGCAGTATGTTCGTCTCAGACATAGTCCAATTTTTCTTTATAATTCCAGAGCTAAAAAGCCCCTAGAGCTGAACAGATATCCCTGAAAGATGATGCACAGAATTGCCAGCAGGATTTTTTTCCACATGTTGCTAAATGTATGCTACACAAAATTGTCATTAACGGCTAGCTTATTACACATCTTACAGGGCTACAAATCTCCTTGAATTAAATATTCATGAGTCTCGCTTGGAATACTGAATCCTGTGGTATTTTATAAGAAACAATAGAAACTAGCCTTTTCAACTACATATTCTAGTATATAAATTAAAAAACTATGAGTTTTAATCATATTAAATTCATCATTAGCCATTGACATTAAAATAGCAAACCACGTATTTCACATCCTTATATTCAAAAGGAAACATTCGTACAACATGGGAAGTAAGTCCAACCATTTGCTTCGCAGTTCTTTTACTTTGCAAGTAGCAAGCTGATATGCCCAGAGATGAAAAGCAAAGTGGGGAAAAAATGTATATTGAAAAAAATCAGTATGTACTTTCTTTTTCAAGTCTGACAAGACTAATACAACTTACAACTGCATTTTCAGGAGACTAATTTGGATAATGAGCAGGGGAAAATCTTCATCTAAGAAGAAAAATCATACTATGTCACATGAGAAAATGAAAGTATCCTATCCACTCTTTGTGTGAAATTAATCCTTGTAGTTCTGACTTAGGAACAAACAAATCAGTATCTCTGGGTAAGGACAGGTTAAGCTGAATAGGGTAGCTATTTGCTGAGCACTGGAAGTAAAGGGAAAAGAAATACAGGTAGTATATTAAGAACATTACTCAAAAAAAATCCAGTTACTGTGAAATTAGTTGCTATCCTTCTTGGGAAGGACATTCTTCCATTAAAAGCAGTGTTTCTGATGTCAGTTGTTAATATTGCCTTGTAACCAAACAATAGTTCCTGCCACATCAGATTTTTTTACCCCTTCTACAGAGCATGACCACACAAACACTCATCAGACATGCAACACAAAATCTCTGGTTTGAATACTGGGATTGAGCAACTGCCATGAAGAACCTATTCCAACTTCTCTGCTGCTGGCAGGGAGCTTTCACTCTGTCACTAGCAGAAGGGTTGGAGTCTGACGTTTTTCTCCTTTCCCTTTTCTTCAATGTTTCTTCTTTAATGATACAAAATGTTTAAATGTTAATGTAGCTATGCTTCTAGCAGACAAGCAGCTGAAGACCCAAAGAATTAGGGGAGGGGGTAAGTGACAATTACCATTTGCCAAAACAAATGCCATCAGGTTTAGCTGCTATTCAACAGTTTAACATTTTAACAAGGGAGAATAGAAGGAGAAGTTAAGCACAGCTTTTCCATAAACAAATGTACAATATATTTAAGAAACAGAATTATATTTCTCAAGAAAGAGAACTGCAACTCATAGCGCCAATTCACCGGCATCCATCAAGTGAATTGAATTGTCTGGTGTGTATTCACTGGAAAATTCTGGAGAAGAAAGCAGACAAGCCTAAGCCGGTTCAGGAGAAGCTTCTTTCAAATCTGATTTCTCTCCTATGCATCCTTTTTCTTAATGTCATAAAAAGACAACAGTCCTTTCCTTAACCTCCCGAACATAAAACACAACTGAGACCATCGTAGGAAAAAAAATAACATCATTGATTCAAGCAAGAATCTGTGATGATGTTTGGAAGACAGTTCAAAAATCTCTTCCAACCTGCAAGATTTTTATCACATTTTTTAATCACTTCAACGTAAACATTACTAAAATGCTGAGATAATAATGAGCATGCTAGTATGAATTCTGAGCTAATAAATTAGATCTCTGTGAAGCTCAATCCTGTGGGGTTGCAGGATTTTGTTTAAAGGTTTTCACTGTAAGTTTGGTTTAGTTTTATGTACCTAAGATGGCCTCCCTGCCCCCTC
>VXBB01020381.1:402479-413802 GCA_013399915.1 Illadopsis cleaveri | reverse complement strand
CCCCGTCCCCCAGGTGCGGGGTGTCTTCTGAGGCACTGGACCTAGGGTGAGGGGTTCCCCTGTGAAAATAAACCTTTGTTCCTCTTACCTCCAAGAGTCCCCTCTTTCATCTATACTACAGCCATAGCAGCGAGGGTCGGGTGTTCTGCAGAGCCAAGAACCCACACTTTGATTCTGTGGGTGTGTGTCTGGGCTGACCAGAAGAACACGCACACCAACACAATCCTATTTGTGAAACGACTTCAACAGAATCCTTCAAAAACTTTCTTAAAGCAGAGTGAGCAGTACAGAGATGACACCAAAGTGAACAAGGCCACCAGTCATCGATCCAGCAGGTACTCCAGAAAGAATCAGAGACCCATGTGGAACTACATCTCTCTTGACACCAAGAATAGTAAGTACCATGCTCATTTTATGAGCTGTCTTGTAAAAACCTTTTCTCTTGTATAGTACATCCTCAACAGAAGGAGAACATGACTTTTATAAACCAAAATAATTCAATAAGCTATTTGTTGAAAATAATTCTAAAGTTGGGACAAAGAATATGAATCTTAGCAGACAGGGAGTCAATGGTACATTTGGCAGAAAGATCTAGAAATTCAGTTCAAAAGGAAATCAAAAACATCTCAGCTAAAATAGAGCTATGATTGCTGGGAGACTACTAGGTCAAGCACCATTCTGCATTTACCAAAATACTAAAATAGGTGGATCAAAGTTTTAGCAGCCTTACATAGACAACACAGGTTATTAGGCTTTTGAGTACATTTTATCCTCAGTTGCACATGTGTATTTGTGCTTTCAAAATGTGTGAAATTGAGAAAAGCTCTGAAAAAAATGGGTTTCAAAAGGGGTAGCAGCTCAGGTTCTGACAACTCTTTATAACTGTTGCAAACAGACATATTACAGAATAATTTGCTCCAAGAAGGTATTACAAAGGATCTAAAGCTTTACACTCCCCCTCACAACTGGGGGTAAAAGAGAAAGACCATTAAAAAAACACAACCACTCTAGGACACTAAAACCTAATTAGAGCACAAGAGTGGTGTACAAAGAGAATGACAGTCAACTGTTCATTAGGAACAGAAGGAAAGCAATTTTGTCTTCGGAGTGGCATAAGAATACTTAATGGTGTTTAACTCCCTGCATCCCTCCTCCCCAGTACCCTTTGTACAGGAGGGTAGTGTTCAACAACCAGTATTGTTCCCCAGCCCCTTCTATTCCAGCACCTGGGGATCACACTCATGTGCATTTAAGTAAATGCAATCTTGTAGAAGAGAACAGCAAGCGTGACTGCAGTCAGAAATGCAAGAGAGCAGTCAAAAGCTGCCTGCAGGTGACCATGACATTGCCCTAGCAGTCCCTAAAGAAACTCCCCTTTATAAACAGCTGCCAAGATTTTCATGTCTCAAAACCACTTCTTTCATCTTAAGAAAGAGTTTTTGTAATTTACCCCTAAGCCAATAACTGATTCTTCAACAGTGAGCTACATCATGACTTGAATTAAAAATTTACTGTTAATCAAAATTTCCCTCCAGTACAAGGCAGTTCTCACGGTATTAAGCCATTAGCTATATACAAACACATTCTTTTTCTAAAACCAGCAAAACTCTACTTTACTCTTTAATAGCTGTAGGCTTTTCTAAGCAACCAAGATGTGTACAAGCAGAGCAGTATACCCAGTTAAAATCAAGCTGGAATATTTATTCTAGTAAAAAAAATAATATCAAAAAACCCTTGCTTTCTGCATGATCAAAATTTTAATAACTTTTTTCCCCTCCATTTTTTTCCTGGCCAGTCACCAGTAATATTTCTAAGAAATTAATTCATATATATTTGCAGTGAGACACTGCAGAGTTTCAGAAGTAATGGAATAACACCCACCAAATTTGGTAGAGGACAGAACCCTACTTCTTTTGAAGGCCTAGCAAAATATGCAAGCAAATGTCATGGAAACAGAAGCTCTCTCCATAGTAACACCATTTGTGGCACTGTAGCTAACCACTCCAAGATGCTTCAAGACAAGGTATTAGCTTAAACCCAGTTTTCATTTAGCATTTGTTCCATAACATTCCATATATCTATCAGCTGTAAAGATTTATTAAAAACATTCATAGTTCACAAGAATGCAGTATTAAAGCCAAAGTCAAACATAAGTATAAGGGCAAACTAATTAACTGTGATAAAGCAAGTCTGAGTAACGCTGTCTTTTGGGAAAAAAGCCAAGAGACTGATGGCACTCTAAAGAAATACACAGAAGGAGCTACAGAGTAAGACACATAAAAAATGAAAGTAAAATAAATTTTTAAAGAATATAAAAATACATAATTACACCTAAGCAACCCTCATTACCTGCTGTTATACAAAAATTTAAATTTTTTATCAACCAACCCAGCAACCAAAACTCTCAAAACCAACTGAACAAAGACTCTGACTAGCATTGTAGCTGCTCCCCATGGAGATGGATCAGCTTAGTGCATAGCAATTGCAGCCATGGGAATGATTTTCAATGAAAATTTATTTGACAAATTCAGTTCTGTTTGCAAACTATCTGTATACAGCTCATGACTGACAAAAAAACAAACAAACAAACAGACAAAACAACAAAAAACCCCCACCCTGATTTATTTTATGGCCCATGTTTTGATCTGATGACCAATGCAAAGTTTCACTTCACTGACTGTTACTTGACACAAGGCACATGGTACTATGTGTCCCTTTGACCCAGACACTGAAAAGGGTCAGTAGTGCAAAAGATACATTACCTCTGACATCTTTGCAAGTAAAATGCCAGGTCTTGCCATCACAAAAAATAGAGCTTATCCTGCGGAAACTTTTTTAAATTACAACAAATAATAACAAAAATCATTTATCTGGTTGTTCTTGTTCATATGCAAGTTATTAAAAGTTACACTTGTTCTTTACTTGTTCAAATACTTTAATGAAATATAAAGATTAAACTGAATCCTGTAACAATGAAAAGTATCGTGACTGTACTACCGTAATACTTAAGCTGTCTGAAAATAAATTTATAAAAAACTTTACCAGTCTTTGTACATGGAAACAGTCCCATGCTCTCTATATATTTTAGAGAGTAGAGCTGATTCTACTAAAAAATCAAACATATCCTTCCAAAAGCATGCAAGTGCTTAAAAAAAAAAAAAAAAACCAAAAAAGCTCTGAAGGTTTCCAAAATATAATATATCAAATATATCCAATATGGTTCACTACATAGATGTTTGTCATACAGAAAAAAATCTGTATTACTTAAAATTGATACCTTTAAAAAATATTCTGTAAATAACAAACAATGCAATAATGCTTTTGTCTACTGTTCTTTGTCTACTGGCCTTGGAGCCAGTTCTGTAAGGAGAGTAGGGGTAAGGAACCCCAAAAGCCAAATATGAATTTGGTTTGCTTGATGTTAGTTGATGGTCAGACTGCTGCAAAGGAATATGCTGCCTAAAATCTAGCAAATATTGACCTCTGCCAGTCTCTTCTCCAACTAAACTTACATTTTTCCTCACCATCATATGCATGAGAAATCTTGCAGAATAGATTTAAGCAGAAAACTGAAATTTCACATTTTATACTTGAAGTCAAAAAGAACAACCTTGAAACTCTTACTTTGTTAACCACATAGCAAACTTCTTTTTTCACCCATTTTGAGCACTGAGCACTGGTTCCTGTGATCAATTTACATTTGCTAAACAGTTGTTTCCAAAACTATTTAGTTATCCTTTATTATTCTGGTTCCTTTTCCTCATTACCAGCTGAACAAGCCATATTTTCCCCTAAAAATGGCAATCAATTCACTGTTTGACAAGTCCCAAAGATACACATTTCAATTGTTCTCATAAGTTTAAAGTTCTCTCTAGAGAATCTCATGTTGCTTAAAACACATTTTATTTCAGTGGTTGGATGAATATACAGATGCAAGATCTCCCTGGGATTTCTAGTGATCACTGTTTGGAAACAAGCAACCTCCTCTTTGTCAGTTCAAACTTGTCAAAACTTTCAGACAGGATGTAACAAGTGTACTAACTGGTTTTTAATGAACAATTCAAAGCATACAGAATATCTGCATTTTGGAAATCTGAGATAATTTCCAGCTAAGATTTCTAATCACTTTCCCCTTTTAGAGCAAACCAGCAGACATGTCATAGTTGTACATTCCCTATTTCAGTGGAAAGCAGTAATGTGGAGAAAACCTGAATTTCATTTCAGAAACACAACTAGCAGCATTAAAAGAAAATAAGCTTTAGAAATATCTGCACTAATTACATAGGAAATCTTCATCAGGTTTCTGATCTCTGAATCAAGGCATGAAGTCCAGCACTGCCCTTCTACCTCTATACTTAATAGACCTGTATGATACAATGACATCTAAATTATTCACTACACATCTCAGTGGAAGACAATGAAATTTTCTTAGAAGCAATTTATAGCTTTCATATCAAGCTCAAGACTTTCATTTTTAATCATGTTAGTGGACTTGGTTCACTATTTTTGTAATATCAAAGGCTAGGAGAGCTGATGAAAGGAACAGAAAGTACAATTAAAACTGAAACTAAAGTTACTCCCAGTCAAAAGGAGACTGAATTATCACACAGTGTACTGTTGTACCTCCTCAGTACAGAATACTATTCCACTGGCACCTCTGAGCCTTGCAGAGTACTGTTCTGTACAGTATCATGAACATGATTATTTTAAATGTGCAGTCACCAATATGCACAATTACCTTCAAAGATTTATCTAATAATACATGCTGGCACCTAAGAAAAATATTCTTATAATTAAAAAATTCAGTTACCCTTTGGTGATATTTATCATGTGTTTTCAAAATCACTGTTTATAAGATCAGTGACCCAGTAAACACTTCAAATTATGAATAACAGGGTAATGTAGAATAAATCACTCTGCTTTTAAAGAAAGTGTTTTTAAATGTTTTGACCATCCAGATACCACAACGCAAGTGCTGATATTCCTCTGAAAGTCATCCTGTTTCCTCACATCTCAGGTATATACATCATTTTCCTGAAATGTTAGACTACTGCTTACACTAAACAGAAGGATGGAGATCTAGCTAAATATTCTGTTTATCCTGATACCACTATTTTTGTTTTATTGCTCTGCTCTTGCCTAATAAAGAATATGAACATTTTATGAAGGATCTTCATGAAAACTTGAAAGGTTTGTTGGCTGCCTTGTTCTGCCATGTACAGGAAACAGAATTGGGAGAAAACAATCACAACAATCTAGTTCTTCCAGATACTTTGCTAAATCTTTTCAGTTTGATAGAAAGAGTACAGAGAGATCACAAATGAAGCACTCTATTTATGGATATCTATTCTGGGATCTGAAGAAAAGAGAGTATTGACAAAATACTTTCTACTATATTGTCTAGTTTCCAAATCATTCCTGATCTATCAGCTTCTCAGTCCTGGAGAGATTGCGGTAAATTTCAGGATGAGTTGGAACACTGCCATGAACACAAGTGACCACTTCATTAATCTACACAAGAGCTGAATCTGATGATTCAGTACAGAGTTCTCAGTGATTCAAACCAAAAACTCTCTTAGATTTCCCTATCCAGCTATAAAAGAGATTTTTTTTTTTCCAAACAGATCCACAACACATATAAATCAATGCAATTTTTGGAATACAGACCTACTCTTTTAAAAGAGGTATGTTTTGCAGCAGTTGAACTATTGTGTTGGTATTCTCACCTGAAATGCCATTTACAGTATATATTCCTAATATTTACCTACTTATTTCAGTTAGAAAGTACATGCAACCATAGTTAGAAGCATGACAGCAAATGCACTCCACAAGCTCCCTGACAGTTGGCTTTGAGACAAAGAAACTGTGCAAAAACCATTTTTGAAAGCCTTTATGATTGGTGATTCTACAACTTCATTCTCCCAACATTTTAAACAGTAGCAGGCAGAAAAAGTGGTTTTTTTCTTTTCCTAAACAACACATGCAGAGACGCCATCATATTAATGTCAACTGACAATCCCAAGGATGACTAGTCCACATCACGTGGGGAAGATCTTTCCTACTGCCACTGGCAGGCAGAATGATTAAACTGCACAACAGAAGTTCAAGAACCCATTTAGATTGCACCCATAAACGCAGTTCACTGAGAAATCAGAGAATGTCAGGCAGTACAGGTCATTAGCAAGCAAATGAGACAACATACCAATTAGGACCAACACTCTCCTTAGGTAATCAGACTCAAGGCATTGACACGTATTCAGGCCCACATAATAAGAAAGTCAGTTTAAACAATTCTGGCAAATAGCAAATACGTTTGCATTTCAATCTGAATATACTAGAGGGCCAAGAGCAGAAAGTTAAACAAGAAGAACTTTTGCTACCCCCCAACCATACTGTATTTAGAGCTAAAAATGATTCATAAAGGGCAAGAGGGAAATGTAGATATTTTCTGGAATGTGAGTTATTTCAGGTCCTTGGAAAGTAAGTGGAAATCATAAAAACCTGCTACTTTCAAAAAACATGGTACTTGTATCTAGAAGTCTAACAGTTTATTTAAATAAGCTGTAATTAATTTAATTAGACCTTACTTACTGGTGTTTAGGTTAGCATTTCTTTATTTTCTAGTTTTCTGATTAAAAAAAAAAAAGTAGAAAACAAGTCACCCCAAGTGAGCAAAGACAAACTTGAGTTGGTATAAAAATTTTACTTGTACAGTCACAGAAAACTCCTCAAAGGAATATTGTGTATTGCTAATATATTTTGGTATGTTTGTAAAGCATATGAAAGAATTGTATGTTTGAGAGAGGAATAGCTACTTAAGAGATGAATTGCAAGGAACATTGCCATGAAAATTGAATATAACAACTATTCATAGGCAGAAAAGAGTTGCAAAGCTCAGTGGCATTTCAGGAGACTGACAGCAAGTTCTCTGTTAAAGGAAAACCACAACTGCACAAAAAGTGCACACTGATATGACTACAGCATCCCCTGACAGCAACAGATTCAGTCAGGAATTTTCCATTTACAGAAGAAATCACATTTAGCAAAGAGATACTCTAAAGATGAAAGGTTTTAGTAATGTGGATCAACACAGAAGACTGATGAAAATTATTCTCTCCAGATTCTCTTTACTTCTGCTGCAAACTCTAGAGAAAAAAAATCAGAGGTCTTAGCATCTGTGTTAACAAACTGAGGTGCTGATGTCTTCTCCCAGTGACAGGATGAGTGGGAACAGTTCAAAGCTGTGGCAGGGAGTTTTAAACTGGACATCAGGATGCATTTCTGTACTTGAGAGGATGGTGAAACATCTAGGCTTCCTAGAGGTGGTCAATGCCCCAGAGCTGAGAGTATCTAAGGAGCATTTGGTCAATGTGTTTAATAATAATATGCTGAAATTTTTGCTGAGCCCTGAAATGGGCAGGCAGTTGGACTAGATGATCACTCTAGGTCCCTTCCAACTGAAATAGTCTGTTCCATTCTACACTATTACATTGCCTCCAAATCTTACATGAATCACTACAAAAATAGAAAGCTAAATCCAGAAACATGTATTTGTTAGAAGCAAAAATCTATGCTATTATATGATTCTTCCTAAGTCTTTATATATCAGCTTTGGTATTGAGAGTATATTTGGTATATTTGAGTCTGTCTGAAGCCATTACTTGCTATTGCACTAGAAATACGTAACAATAATTGTTGCCCCATCACTGATAAACAGGATGCCTGAGTTTCAGAAATAAGCCAGCAAGTGACTAGGCCTATGGTTAAAAATTTACACACCATTTGATAAAATACATACTGTGGAAGAAAAGGCTTTCCAATTATATAGGATTATTTAGGACCAACTGGCACTGCTTAATGAAATAAATCATGGATATATTTTATTTGGTGGTATCTTTTGGAGATATTTAATTCAGTTTTAACTTCAGTGATTTTGGATGAACTTTTACAATGACAGAAAATAACACAGCCTATTATACAGTGGGAATAACACAAATAATTAACAGGCAACCAAGCAGTTCAGATCACCGCTAAGTCTGCCAAAGGAAGGGAAAAAAGATATAGTAATAACTCATGCAATGTTGTTCAGTTATAAAAACCTGTTCATTATTCTTTCATTTTAAAGGCTAAGCTTCACATTAGTATTCAGTATAGGGAGTTATGTGTTAAATAATTCAGCTGTTCTTTAAAATAACATTTATCTTAGAAGAACAGAGCTCAGCAGCTGCCCTTCGTCCTTCCCTCTAAAAAATCCCAGTTCCACACAACTGGACTTTATTCCTCATCCAAAATAAGAGCACGGAGGAGTATCAAACAGAAAGCAGCTGGAGCCAATGCAAAAATGTAACAGAGCTCAGGAGGCAAACAAACCAGAAGATTTTAAATTGTGATACAAGCTTTCCACAGATGCTCAAAAGCTGTCCTTAGGCCTTCCCAACTGATGGCCAGTGAGTCTTCACTTAGTTGGCTAAAGAAAGAAAATAATTCCTACATCCTTTCCCGGAGCAAAGGAAAATTAATAGTTTTAGTCAGCAAGAAAGCTGGTTATTAGGAGATTACTAGCTTAAAAATTAGACAGTCTGAGATATCTAGCAAAGGTATGATTTACAAGGTAGACATGAAAAGTAATTTCACTGATGAGTGGGCAGAGGCCAGAGAGCCAATTCGGCTATCAGAAGAGGCCATTTCTAAGATTTTCATTAAAAATATACAGGCTGGTATCCTGCAAGTGCTCTAAAATAAGTGTAAGAAGTTTGCTGTTTTGAAGCAACATTTCAAAAAAAAGGCTGAAAGCTTCCAACCTTTACACAAGCATTCAGAATCTGTAAATAAGGCATCTGGATTCCACCTTTAAACTAACTCACTCATTGTCTGGGACATGATCCCAGGGTGGAATACCTGTCCATGAAGTCTTCTGCTGCTCTGTTTTACGTCTACTTAGCACTTACCTTCGGGCCCTGCTCTGCCAACTTGTTACAGGTAGAGGAACCAGAAACTTGATCAGATGGAATAGAGCTGATTTTGTCATATGGGAGTTATACTGATAGGATCTTAAATGGATATACAGTGACGTAGGGAAAAGAAGTGTCAGGGAGAAGCAACAGAGAAGGGAAATCAAAAAGAATAAGGAAACAGGCTGCTAGACAAAGAGAATGTATGAAGAGAAAAAGAGTAAAGGAAAAGAGTACAAAGGGAAGAAGAGAAGCAATAGTAAAATAGTAAGAAGACATTTGTCTCTTGCAATGGAGTTGTTAAGAGTATTATATGTTAATTCAGGAATTGCATAAGAACCACACATCACATCAAGTTACCTACAAAGCACTCTTAAATCATAAACAAGGCAAAAACATCCATCACTTCCACTAAACATGCTCTTCTCATGATCTGTGAAAGCTTTCAGATTGAGAAGAGAGGAAATGGGAGGGAGACGGGATGCTTCAGCCATTGCCTTTTGTCACTGTGAAATGAAAGCTTCTGTATACCCCGAGCAATAACCAATAAGTAACTGAAGTAACCGATGAATTAGGAATAATAATGCTCAGTTAGTCTGATCTTGCAAAATAAACTAACCTGCACAGGCAGAAAACAATCTCCTTACTCCTTAATGTTGTTTCTACCATCATCAGTCACAGTGCAAAATAATTTTTGCTTCAGTACAAGAACCTTGCTATTCATAATAAGAGTTTAGATAGGAATACTAACAAAAGAAAACAAACCCTCTTACATCTAACTGAAACCCTAGATTCAGTAGTAAAACTTTTTCACAAATCCCTTTTCATTAAAGCATACCAATTTCTCAAAACTGGACTAATACAGAGGCACTTGATGCCAAATCTCTTCAAACCAGAGAGACAAGTGAGAAAACCAAGAGCTCTGAGAGGCTAAAAGCATATTATTCACAGGTAATTTTGGATGCTTTGAGTTTTACTGCAAATCAGAATTAAATCAAACTTCAGAACAACAGAATATTCTTTCTCCATCCATATTGACTCCCAGTGCCAGTGATGCCTGTAGCTAGTGGGGAATATCCATATACTCAGGTCTGGATGCTTTTATCTAAGACCAGACAACAAGAGGAACACCTCTGAGTAAACCGGGGCAGAGGGGAAAGGAAACTCAGAAAAGATTTCCAAACAGTATGAACTAACAAACTCAACATTCCTTGTATTAAATTGTTGATTTCTGCATTCATCTATCAAAAATATGGTAACTGTGCGTAATTTTCCCTGAAGAATTTTCTGTCTGCACATGTTGACATTCTGTTTATCCTCCTCTGCTGCCACTTCATTCTTCTTTGTGATTTTGCTTCGATTCCTGTCTACATTTATGTACTCCTCAAAACACACACTGGATTTCAGGAGCTCCCAAAAGATCTAGAATTTCCCTGATTTTTTAAAACTCAGCATCATTTCTGTCTATCCTTTCTTTCTGCAAGATCTATTATGTCAATAAATATGGTTCTTAATTTTCTTCTTGATATGCCATGGTCTCTTCACTAGAGACAAACAGGTTTTACAAAGGTCTCTAACTCTCACAATAACCAAAGTTCAGGGCTCTACACTCCACTCAACAACAGGGGGTTGTTTTCTCTGACAAGGCCTAATACATCATGCATTCATCTACAACACAAAAAATATTTCAGTTAGTATTCTCAAGGGGTAATTTATGCACTGTTATACTGTTGCTCTTGTATTGTTGCCTATTAACTTATTCCCTCTGTATCACATAACAAAAACACCATCTACATCAGCTTCATCCTTTTCAGTTAATCAGCTTTAATGCTTCTTTCCCAAGAAACAGGTCTACAATAATATTTTTCACTCTAAATATATTACTTACACTTTCTCAAGTAAGAAAGTCATTACACTGAGAAAACTGCATATTGCTTCATCCAGGAAAATCAGTTGCAACAAACAATATTAAAATTTGAATGTTAAATTAAACAAATGCATTAAATATTAATAACCTTTATGACCATTTATAAAAGAAAATTGTTTTAGTTGAGTTATAAATTTTTAAGTGTGCTAAATCAGAAAACACAAGTTCTAGAAACATATCAGATATTGATTTCCTGTAACAGTGACTAAGAGATACATTCTTCAGTAAGTTCATTTCAACTAGAAAAGGCAATTTCAAATTTAGCTGTACTAACTCTGTTTAGCTTAACTTCTAATTTTCAGGGAAGTGTTTCTGAGAAGTCTTTACAATTGCTTTAGATTCTAACAATATTCTAAGATGTCATCAGGACTTCTTATGAAAGTGTGAACTTTCTTTACCTTAGTAGTTTTGCTTTAAATTGGAAATTATTATGCTAAAAAAAAAA
>VXBB01020381.1:303387-402416 GCA_013399915.1 Illadopsis cleaveri | reverse complement strand
TAAAAAAAAAAAAAAAGTATGTGGCCTAATCTTAGTTAGCTGATATAGAACTTGAAACAGAGAGGCTTATTTCCAGATAGGAGTGTCATCACTTCTTGCTAAGAGCTACAGTACAGGAAGTAGACCAGGAAAAATATGTTTCAACTGGAAAAGTATACACATATATTTTCCACAAGTAACTGGAAGGGTAGAAATATCTGTCAAATTTGAAATAATTGAAAACAATTCTTTGCTTAATTCAGTCAACACACTGGAGGGAAGAGATGCTATCCAGAAGGACCCTGACAGGCTTGAAGTGGGCTGGTACAAACATCCAAGTCCAACAAGGCCAAGTGCAAGGTCCTGGACCCAGGTCAGAACAATCCCAGGCACAAACACAGACTGGGTGGAGAATGGATCAAGACTTTCTCCCTGGGGAGAAAGATTTGGGGGTGTTTGTTGACAAAAAACTCAACATAAGCTGGCAGTGTGCACTTGCAGCCCAGAAAGCCAATCAAACCCTGGACTGCATCATAAGAAGCAAGGGCAGCAGGGCAAGGGAGGTGACTCTGCCCCGCTGCTCTCATGAGATCCCACCTGGTGTGTTGTGCCCAGCCCTGTGACCCCCAACACAAGAAGGACACAGACCTATTAGAACAAACAGGGCTGGAGCACCTCTCCTATAGACAGGCTGATGGAGTTGGGGACGTTTAACCTGGAGAAGAGAAGGCTCCAGGGAGACTTTACAGCAGCCTTCCAATATCTAAGATGGGCCTACAAAAACAGATGGAGAGGGATTTTTGACAAGCGCATGTATTGACAGGACAAGAGAGAATGGCTTCAAATTGAAAGAGAGTAGGTTTAATCAGATATTAGGAATAAATTCTTTATTATGAGGGTGGTCATGCACTGAAATAGGTTGTCCAGAGAAGCTGTGGATGCTCATCCCTAGAAGTGTTCAAGGCCAGGCTGAATGGGGTAAAAGGTGTCCCCATCCCACTCTGGCAGGGGATTGAAATTAGATGATCTCTACAGAACAGTCTGTGTCCCTTCCAACTCAAACCATCCTACGGTTTACAAGCTAAGAAAAAAGTCAAGATGGATGATGCTACAGCCATGATCTATGCCAATACACAATACACATGGCAGTGTATCCACTGAATCTGATTCAACAGGAGGAGTAATGGAATGGATGAGGCCATGTTAGCTTAAGAACCACTTGCATTATTTTTCCTGGTTGTCTGCAATACTTCTTTCTGGTAACTTCTCCCCTGGCCACTCATATACCTTTACACTGGCAGACATGGCTACAGACTTTATCACACTTCAATTGCACTGAAACAACATGAGTCCCAAATTTTAATGAAATTTTAATGTGTGAACATCCTTGAAAAAGCAAAATAATATGAGAGCTCAAATCAATGGTTGAAAGATTCATGGAATTCATGCAGTAATAGAAAATTCTTTATGATTTAGCAGCCCACATCCATAGTACATACTCTAAAAAAATATGAGATGATTGTTGAAAACTACCACCATTGATCAATAAGAAATCACACATACTACAAATGAGATAGCAGCTAGTCAGAAACAACACTGCAAAGTAATCCTGACCAAAACAAAGATTAGCTAGTAGATGGATGAGTGGGGAGGGAGAGCAAGAATTTCATCTGGGACTAAAGGAAGAAAAATCAATTCTTTATGCTACTTACTCCTGTAGGCTGAAATATCAGTCCATCCACTTCATGGCTAACTTCTCTGGCAAAGTTTCCTTCCAGGAGCTGTAGAACAAAAGAGAAAGAAATCCTTTTTCCATAGAGAAAAGCACATCAAAGTGAGTAGCAGTGGATTATATGCTACTTCTGCAATCATTTGCCAGTAAACAACTTACTTATGGTTTAACGTTAGAGCTCGGGAAATGTCAACGTCAACAAAGTAGCAGTTTCTACAAAGAATACTCAAGGCTAGAAAATCCTTTGTCCAAAAAGAAATACTTAGAAACCAAGATGATTCTATGTAGTAGAAAATAAAGAAATATCAATTCTAATAGAGGACACTAAAGTCATTTTTGGGCAAATTAAAAAATCCATTTGCCATTTTAACACACAAGTAGCATTTACCTTAGATTGAACTTATTTCCTGAAAAATACCTCAGGGCATTATTTGAAATTCATGTTTGACAGACTTCCTAACTAGGGCATAAACCAGTAACACAGCTACATGACTGTAAAAGAACTCTTTGAATTAATTTGTATTTTGAATATTCTATTTTATGCTTTCAAAGACTGTGAATTCCATATGGAGGTAAATATATCTATCAAGATGAATTTACCAGAGAAAAACCATCTAATTAAACAAACCACTGAAATCAGCTAGTCAACAGTTATGAGAATTGATGATATACTTCCGTATTAAATTATTACTTGCCTAAGGAAAAGCAAATAACCAAGGAGAAGTACAACTGACAACAGCAAAAATTAGAATTACCAAAATATCTCTTTTTTCATTTCAGTTTATGTTTTACTGTTGAGTCGAAGTATCTGTCCTGAAGTTGTAGACACTTTTAGTAATATTTGAAAAAACTTTGGCATAAAAGTAATCACATGGTGATAAAACATAGCAAATAGAATCAGTAAATCACAGTCAGTTTTAAAAGCATCATTTGGCCTGTTCTGCTAATTTTGTACAATTTCCCTTCTAGAGCACAACTTAATGACCTGCTGACCAAATTATGACTAAATTACTCAAATGAAGTCAGTAAACTATGAAAGGAGCTGAGAACTAACACTTGCATTCTACTAAGGCTGTATAACTAAAAGCAATGCAATTTTATGTTTTGTGGATCAAAAGCCTGATGGCCAAATACTTCAAACAATAATGATTGGATGTATTTCACTTAAATCTGTAACTGCACAGAGTGACTGATCATTTTGCTATAGAAAGCTTTTTCTCTTACCCAGTCATTAGCCTATATTTGTGTCTATAGCTCCAATAACAAAGCAAACTTTCACTATTCAACTTTTAGATACAGTTTAATTGGAAAAAACACTATGAGAGTACTTTCAAGCGGAAAAATACTTTAAGAATATTTAATTCCAAGTAAGAAACTATCCAATGAAACACAATTTTCAGAAGAGAAAGCCCATAATTGAAACTAAAGCTGCACCTTGTTGTTATAACCTGTTGCTATCTTGAAATGTGCAGCTGAAGCCCACAATGTAATGCATCTGCTACCATATGACTACACAAAATAACAATGAAATAATCCCAAAATCTTTCATAAATCTATTGTTAGTCTTTGTTTTTATTAAAGCAATGAGTACATTGGAAAAATATTTAAACAAATGTCAAAAGGTTTTTTAAATAGTGGAGTTTTAAAATTTCTACACAAGCTGTCTTCTGTGGATCACTTGCAAGTTACTTAGTAGTTCCAAAACTGACTGGCCAGTCATCTGTAATAAGAGTATGCCTCAAACTTACAAAAATGCACAAGACTGATTTCATTAAATTCAGGTACAAAAAACCCCTCTCACCGAATAATGTTAATATTAAGGAATAATGATATCTAAAAAATAAACAAAAAAACAAGCAAACAAAACATAAACTTCAAGTTAGTTGAGACTACTTTTTATAAATTTCTGACTAACTTATCAAGTGGCAAAGAGAGAAATCAATCACCTCTGTTTCTGCCCCTCTGTTTTTGAAGTTCTTAAGGGAAGTACAGTTTGAGGAGACAGTTACTTTGGTGTTGGAGCTTACAGAACTGAATTATGTATTCCTTCCCAAAATAAAACTTAAGAATATGGAAACAATCTTTGAAGTCAGAGTATGTGGAAAATCGGAAAATTATTATCATACTGTTTGGCCTGCAACTCTCTCCACTCTGGTGAACATGTAGTTTTAGAAAACTACCTTAAAGTACTATTACAACTTGATAGATGGAGAGGAAAATATAAATTAAAATTTTCCCATTTCAGAAATACATTCTGATGTTTTTCATTCGCTACTTAGCCAGAAATACAAAATGTAAAGGAATCTGTCCCATCAAGCTGCCACCTAGTTTCAGAGTCAAACATTTTCTCAGTTTGGAGGCCCACAGTGTTTTCACTAAGACAGCTCCTCCCAAGTGTCAATTAGACATCAAAGACAAAAGGATTTTAAATCCAGAGCAAGCCTCAACAGATAACTATACTTCTTTGTACTCCCAGTTATTCTGCTTTCATTCTCATTAGGTCAATTACACGTATTTGAATGATAACACTCTCTCTAGAAAGAAATTCTGACTAGAAAGGATTAACAGCTGGGGGAAGGGAATAGAGGAAGGAATGTACATTTTCTCGGACATTATTTCCGTAAAAATTTTCTTGAGAATTAAACTATGTCAAGGTTGTCCGTGAACAGCAGAATACACAGACATTGAATATTGCAAAAGGTTTGGAATGACATGGAAATCAGCAGAAAATGGATGTTTGACATATAAGCAAGTATTTTTGACTCTAAAAAAGTTACATTTTTTTCAGTTTATGAACTTCAAATGCAAATATCATGGTTCATTTTTTAAAAAATGTTCAACGTTCCACACATTCAAATTTCTAATTAAGTTGAACAGAATGGTCTTTTTAATCAGCACCATGATAAATGGCACACCTGCTTGACTGGGATGACTGCCATGGATCAGATAAAGTGCAATGCATCTCAATGACATTTTATAAAAGATGGGTAAATGATGCATGTGAACCAGCTCTTCTGGCATCCAATTCCTTGTTGCCTCATGGCATCTATTTCCACCTGAGATCCCCTTTGTTCACTCCTTTCAGCTTCCTTCTTCCCTGTGAACACTGCAATAAGCCATATACTTATATTACAGTTTATTATTTAAAACTTTTCCTTTCATACTTTTCAACTAAATTTAAAATTATTGCTACATCTAATAACACTCCTCTAAGCAAAAGAATGGTATAATTGCATGGATTGAGTGGAGTTGTATGATGAGTAACAGGATTTCTCCTTGCTCCTTAACTACTAAGAAGAAGAGCAGCAGTATGTCACCAAAAGAGCACTAATAACTTGCTCTGTGTGATTTTGCTAAAACAGTGCACCAGTCAGCAGTTCTTCTATGGATAATGGAAAATTCATGCTTTAGAGATCTCTCTGTATTTATACCAACAAAAAAACCCACTTTTCTCCTTCAGCAGGAAGGGCAGCAGATTTAGGTGCATACAGATTTCATGCAATGCTAGTAGGTTTTCATTAGTGTTTCAGTATTTCTGAGCCAAGACACATCATCCTATAAGTTTGCAGATATTACATTGCTCATAAAATAAATAAGTCCAGCAGGTACTACTATGCCTTTTCTTTTCCCTTACAAAAAAAAAATAAACAAAAAAACCCCCAAAAACAAACAAACAAAAAAACCCCCACCACTCATGGAAACACAACACAATGTGAGTTACGAGGATTCCAACACATAATGACGGCTCTGCAAAGTCATATTGACTTTCTATATAATAATGTTACTAAGGTCCTTGCACACACATTGCAATTATTGATCACTTGTGTCACAATATGCAAATAACAATATGCTAACCATTTCATCTGTATTTCTGATTCAAAATTGACACTGCTTGCTAGCCTCCTGAAATACTTTGGGATACAGAAAAAAAGTCCCTTTGGATGTTATAATACCAGATAAACACATGTCCCTATTCCTTGCTTTTTCAATTTCAGAACTGCTATACGCTTCACTTCAAGTCAAGATAGAACAACTCTGCCTGCAGCCCCTATGGAGTTTTCCAGATCCACCTTCAAATTACTGATCATCTGGACCTGTTCACTCTACAGAGAGCTGTGACAGGGAACATATTTCACTCTAAAGTATTAGTTACAAATAAACTGCTAATGGAATTGCCACTCTACCAGAACATAAAACACCTTCATACACCGGCTTACTGTCATTCCTGACTTCACAGAGCCAGCATCTTCACTATCTTAGGTTTCAGTCCAACTTAAAGGACCATCCCCTTCTCCAAGGATGACAGCTCTCGCCATCAGCCTCGATATTCTCACATCCTGACAATTGTCAAGTTTTAGAAACATGAGCTCATACATCTCTGTAGATGACCTATTACATAAATCTTCACAAATCCTGTTTTTGAATGACATCAGAAATCCCACAGAATGATTTTTACGCTAAGACCAGTTAAAATAATGCAAAAATAGTCTGGTGCAGATTCATCCCAATTATCACATTTCCCAAAAATAAACGTCTATACCAGGCAATGATGAGCCATCATCCAAACTACTAACATTCTAAACTCGAGCTTTCAAACAGTATATTTTGAAAAGGAGGCCTCCTGGGAAAGAATTAAGCATGCATTTGGTGGGGTATGAGCCTCCTTTCGATGATATGCAGGCTGCTGTGCAAAGCTTCAATACATTATCAAATGCAGCTTAATGTCTAGTGAGGGAAGCTGGTCCTCTAAGCTACGGCTGTGGTCTCTGCTCCTTCCTCCTCACCAGAATCTTTCCAGTTTCCCCTGTCCTACAGCATCACGTCTTCTTTGGTTTCTTTTGTGTCTAAAAGCAGAGAAGGTATCAAGAATGGAACAGCTGCTTTCAGTCTTAAGGCAAAAATGCATCAAATAGCATGTGAGTAAGAGTAACTGTGCCATAGGGGAGAAAAGTTCCATGTATTATTTTAAACTAAAACACAGAATCTCTAACTTTCCACAAATAGAAGTTGGCTAGTTCACATTTTAACAGAAATAGAGCCCAAAATAAAGTGTTCAGAGAAGTTTTGATTTTGGTTCACTGACTGAATTACCACAAATATATGGTAAAACTTTCAAAACAATCTTTAGTGACTCTGGGGAATTCATATTTTTGGGAATTAAAGGGAGCACACATCTTCTGAAATATAGATTAAAACAAAACAAAACAAAAACAAACACATAAAATTCAATCCATGCAGACTTTTATCTTTTTCACGTTCAGGATGCTAATCATCTCATCTAACATTGCATTGCAAGTAAAACAGCTGATCTAAACAAACCTAGTGTAAATTAAAAATTAACAATCTGGAGCAAATGGGAGAGGATGAAAGACACACCTTTGGCAGTTCCACTGCTTCCTACCCTCCCTGCTCCAAACCAGACATAACCTTGATCACCATTTCAGACTAACTTTCAGACAGCTATGAATATGACACCTTCTCCTCTCACACATATTTAAGTTCCCCTTCAAGTGATATGCTCAAGTGCCAAGTAATTTATTTGGAAAACTGTGCAATCTCAAATTACAGAATGCTGTGATGAAGAACCACAATCTTCATTAAGCTGTCCAATGAAGTACTGCCTGTTCAATTAAAAAATGAATTACTACTTCTCAGCAACTTTTTTCTTCCTTCAACTCTTTTTCCTTGCTCCTCTTTTTTAGACTCTGACCAAGACATCTCTAAGAGGTTTTTTTTAGAAACAAGGTTCATATTTCAAACATTTCACAAGGAAACAGATGTAACTCTTCAAATATTTCAATCTGTCCTCAAAAGATATCCCACAGATACCATTTTTTTATCAACTGAAACCATGCCATTTAGACTAGACAGAATATTCCAGAAGGGCCACAGCAGCAAGAAAAAATGCACTCCCTGTTTTCTTTCACAAAAGTCTCCTTTCAAGGAGATCTCTAGATACTTGAGCACTTGCCAAAGTATTTGACCAGCCAATGGCTTATTACAACTGCCTGCTTGCCTCAAAGTGGCTCCTTCCAAGTAACTCTGAAGAACCTGAAATCACAGCCCGTCGTCTCAGGAGTGTGACTTAACACATGGCCATAAAGCAAAGATTTCTGCTTCAATGTTAACATTTATTTCACTCACAAAACCATAAGTGATCACTCATTTATATGACTTCAAGTTTTTCTCCAAATGACCTATAAAAATGTTGAAAAGAAGATTTTCAATAATTTAACATGACCCAGTTTCCTGTGCATTAGGCTCATTTCCTAATCAAAATATGATATGCTACCTTATGTCAAATAAATGAGGAAAGAACAGTATCAGTTGAAGTGCATCTGCATCAGGGTAACATCCAATTCTATAATGCATTCTCCTTCAATAGTCCTTGTAGTTAGCTATATTTATCTTACCAGCAATAAAAGGCAAGAAAGAAAATGCATCATAATAATGGAGAGTACAGTCAGAAAACTACAGCTTATACTAAATATTCTTAAGCTAATATGCTAAGAAAAAATCATGAACTAACAAAATATTTCCTGGCCCATGCCAGTGATCTAAAATACGCATAAAGGAAAAGTAGGATCAAAAACTGTAGAAAATAAATTAAAAACTAAGCTTTCTAAGAAGTAATTGCTTAAAGAAGTTTCCTATGCTAATTAGGAACCAACACATATTGAAGATAGCTGCTACATTTTTAGTAAACCAGTGAAATTATCTACTTTGCCCTAACTGCATAAGGAACACAAAGTATAAACTTCTCACTTGCTCATTACTTAAAAAGAAATTTCATGCTTTTGGGCTGTAAAAACAGGGCTGTAAAACTGTACAAAAATCCATTTTAAAAAATTATGCTCCAAGCTCAAATCCTAGCATTCAACAGCCATCCACACAAGATGCTAATTCTAGAAAAAAACAGAGAAAAGCTGCAAACATTATTTTGTTTGTATGAACGCGTACATCTTGAGAGCACTTGATGCCAACCAGTAACTCAGTAACTAAACAAAAAGAGTTAAACTCCGAAGGTTCACCTGTTTAACAAAATCACCATTATTTTGAACTGTGTAATCTCCGGCAACAGCTGAATCACATGGTGATGAAAAATACACCAAATGACTGTGTAAAGATGCATGGGAATTGTTTGCAGTTGAAAAAATTTAAAAATATATACTTTTTATAAAATATTATTTTATGGAAAGCCTTTCAGTTTGTTAATTTACTAGAAGCTCTGAAATCAATCATACTGAAAGACTAAAAATAACCTCTTTACCAAGTTAATCATACAGAACATTTTGGCTCAAAAGACATGAAAAACACCTAATTATGGCAATAGATTTGTTCCCTATAAGAATGAAAGCAGATAATGGCAGCATTGTGAGTGAACTGATGTTCACTAATATGATCAAGAGACTAATTATTATCCATGAATCATTTGTAGCATTCAAAACTTGATTAATGTCAGGTCAAGTTTAACATGTGATAGGTTTTATTAGTAATGCTCAGCTATCCCACAGCTTGTCAATGTATGTGAGTGCCATCTGTTAGGTTAGGAATAGCCAACAGCCACAACAAAAACACATTGGCTACAACTGGTCACTAAAGTACATTTCAAGAATTCCCTAAGGAATACCCCAATAATTTTTAACACACTAGACCAGATTCCAGAACTAAAGACCTGCTAAAGACAGGAAACTTGTAGCCCAAAAAAGTGAGCATGCAAGGCATGTTCCCCTTTTTTTAAAGGTCAGTCAAAGGTGCGTTTAATAATACTGAATACTCCACAGACTGACCAGTTTCTAGCAACAAATATTTTTTTGTAAGAGGAGTATGTGTAGCTTCCTTTCCACACTCTTCCACGGATGTTTAGCAAGCATTCCTGTAGAGAATACACTGCTTTACACTTTAGAGCATTGTTCATGGTATTCAAATACATATGGTCCTAATGGCTCATCTAGCAAAACACTGTTAGAGGATGCTCAATCTGAAATTCATATTCCACGAAAAAACATTCACTGACAGCCTTCCATTTGTTCCAATTACAGATAACGGCAAGAAGAAATCCTTTTGTGGGAGAAAACTTTCTAGTATTTCCCAGCACTTTGTTGGAGGTCAGCTTTACCAGGGGTCCCCCCTCCCATATACACCCCATTACAGCAGGACAGGAAGTCACCTGGGCACTTCCACTAAACCTCCACAAGCTCTGCACTACTAACAGCGTGAGCAGCAAGGCTGAAATAACATGAAGTGGCAACAGACAGGTGCATGCACAGGGAGGAAGGAAGGTGACCTAATTCTGGGTTTGCTCTGGCAACTATGTACTCTCCTCTGTCAACAACTAGCGAGAAACTCAGCACCAACATTGAAAGAAGCATTTACTTATCTCATACTTACATCACCCCTCTCAGATGCATTATAAACGTCTTCTCATTTGATGGCCCTCTTGCATTCCAAGTGGATGAGGCTGAAAGGCTGCAGACCTAGGCTGCCACTAGTACCTGCAGTCTGCACTTTAGCTCAAAGTATTCCATTTCCTGGTGAAAAGTGTGATGTGCAAGGCTCCCAGACTCCTTTGTGTCAAAGTCAAATACGTAAAAGTCAAATAGGCCAAAGACTTATGCTAGTCGGCAGATCATAGACCAAAAATAACATAATTCCAAGAACCACAACTACTGCAGAGTGTCTTCCTCAACCATTTGCACATATAATTTCATAGTCAGTGACTGACAAGGGCCCAAGCTACTACTGATTGGTCATTAGCATTCTAATGATGCCACTCCTCATTATCTTTTAGAACAGCAATTCTGCAGAGAAGCCTTCACTGGAGTCCATACATTTTTTCCAGAAGAGGAAGGCAATAGAAATTCCAGTTTATACTCATGTGATAGGGAATGAGCAACATCTCTAAGCAAGAAAGCCAAAGAGATTCATCCCTTCTCTCTGCAATTTGCTTTGTGTCATGATGCACTTCTTAGGAAAAAAACCAAGTTATTCCACACACTGGACTTTAGGAGCTTTCCCTGGAACTTTCTACTGGAACTGCTGCCAGTTTCCCAAGGCAGTTTTACAGTCTGATTTTTTCATAGAGAACTTAAGAGAAATCATATACATTACCTACTGAAAGTTGTTTCTTAAATCTACTCCCCTCCAAAAGATTCAAAGTAGAGCCACTTCCAGATATAAGAGTAGCTGGAAATCACTGTAGTGTGTAGTATAGTGTGTAGTGTAGATGCAACCTTGGATTTAAGAAAGTCTAAGAACCACACTAGCTTGATTTCACTACCCAGCCACACAGGAAAAAAATGCTATTGTGAATAAGAGTAAAATACATTGTGAAGGTGGCAGGGAATCAAGTTTGATGGTTCTGATCTTTTTTTTTTTTAATATCTTCTTGGCTTTGCAGCAAATTCATTAACAGCACTCTTCAAATATGCTAATAACACTAGCTGTATGCCATGTTTCTTAATTATTTGGAGACATTTTAGAAAAACCTAGAGCATGCTACAATAAGAGCCCCACTGAGCTATCGCCCATGTGCTGGTTCTCAGTGAACAACTCCAAAGGTTACACACTTAATATATTCAAAACAATACCCACGAATAACACAAGCACTATGTGTGTTAATGCTTAATCTGACAGCACATCTGCATTCCTGAATTCAAAATAAGCATAACACATTTCTCACTGTCAATCTCTTCTCAAAAACACAATTGAGAAACTGACATCAATTAACTACGATGTTTTCAAATGCTTCTTTCAAATAAGAGAAATATGTTCCTCCAAGAAACTTTAATTGACTTTTGTGATAGCTTCAAAATGAGAGAAACATGGACTCCTTGAAGCATTGCAGGAATGACCCTGCCAAACAGTAATAGTTCATATTTATTTTTCCTGATGAAAAAACAGCAATATATTTCATAGCTTGGCCATTTCATTTACAGTGCCTCTTCACAGCTCTCTCTTTCAAACTGCACGGTGTCTTCATTTTCTTTTTTTTAGGCATGGGGATGTTGTCCACATCACTCTCCCCATGCTCTCCTACCTGGCAGAACACACCCATCTGAGATTACAGTCTTGCTGGAGCTGGAGGAGGTTCAATATGTTCCACTAAGAAATACTTTGACCTATTTACAAATAAGCTGCAATCTATGACATTCCTGAATGGATGAAAGATGCTTGGTAAAGTCTGTAATGTCTTCAACTGAGCAAGGCTCTTATCACACTGATGGCTTGCAAGCTCCCTAATACTCTGGGTTTGACCAAATACTACATTCAATAGTTCTTCCGATGTCAAAGGAAAGAATGGGTTGAGTACAATGGGGCTGAATGGTCTTCAACTGTTACATACTTGATAAGGTTTATCTGTTACCCAGCCCCTGTGTAAATCTGTTATCCCTGTGTAAACTGTTCCAACATAACCTGGTCTCTGGTTGTCTAAATCGTGGATAGGTCTGTTTTAATTAAGTCAGATAATTGAGGGTTTTGTTTTATTAAGCATTTCTAATAAGACTTGTCAACAAAAACAAAACTGTACATACAATTCAATTAGACACAAAACTGACATACAAGAATATAATGTTTTCATACATTTACTGTTACAATTCCTGATTCAAAATCAGCTAATATTTTGCATTGGGTCTGTAGCATTGATTTTAACAAAAAAAATAAGGTTTAACATTGTATTTTGGATGTTTGAAAAAATCTGATTCTTCTGCTATGCAATGGCACTTGAGGGCTTTGTTTGCTACAAAGTTGAAATGAAAACTGTAAAGCCACAATAGTAAAATGCTGAGATTTTGTAATTTCTTTATTTTAATAATTAATTTTATACAAGGTCTGGTTTTGGGGTTTTTTCTCAAAATTGGGCATATCACAAGAAAAGAAACAGCTAGCAGCGATGTCATATAATCTTGCATCATAATAAACTGCTTTAAATTTCACCCCAATTTTTACCATTTTCTTTGTGCATTTATTCATTTTATCCAAATTAACCACGTGTCTCTTGAACGTCATTCCAATATGAGAAGGCTGATGGCTTCCCTGTGGAGCTGCATTGCCAGAAGGCAGTTTGGAAAGTGACAGGCTGTGAAGTGGCACAATGGACAATATTAAACAGTTGCCCCTCAATTAATGAGTGGAGTGACCCACTTAGTCACCACAGCTGAGTCTTCTAACTAATTCCAAAGATATCAAATATACAATTCAATTGCCCATACTGGCATACCAATTGGTAATTAGGTCCAAATAGATTTGCATTTCCCTGGTTTGGTAATACACCATAAAACTGAAAGAAGGAATCATTGTTAAAGACATTTTTCCTACTTGGAAAGGTATATGGTATTTCCACTGCACGAAATACAGAAGAAATAATTTACAAAAATGTTAGAAAATTCGAATCTAATGTTAAAGTGTTAAAAGCTAAGCTAAGTATGCACTGTTCTGATGTTACAACTTGCAATGTGCACCAATTTGTGTAGAATGTAGAACACTTCATCCATAAGCCTTTATTTTTCCACTAGTTTCATTGCTTTTTTCCTCACACTAGAGTTTGACAAGTCACAATTTAATTACATATTCCACATCTGAATTATTCTACATTAATTTAATTTGTACCACTAGCAATATCTAACATGGGCTACAAGTTATGAAAATAATCCTTCACGGAAATATCCAAGACTGTTTTAACTTCAGTAGATCACTTTCTGAAAAATGTGAAATGTAACTCATGTGTGAATAATTTCTTAAACGAAAAGAAAAAAACTTCTTTCCTAACCAAAATTCTGCTGTGTTGAAATATTATACTTGACCTTCAATATTACAAATAATAATAACCAAAAGCAAGTAACCTAAACCTCTTCTGTTTACTCTAGGAAACAAACACAGATTCTTGTTCATGAATGGGTCTCCTTAAGTGACTCCAGCAAAGCAAGGCGGCTGAGAAGTTAGCCACAGCTGAGTCAGTGTTTGCCCTAGCATGAGGGAACCCAAATCTAAGCAAGTAACGGCTGCCTCCCTGTCCCACAGAAAGCAAAGTAACAGTCAGAGGCAGCTGGACACCACCAGCACTGGCCTACAAAGCCTCTGCTACCCTCAGCCTCCCACTGACAGAAATTACCAAATCGTATTCGTATCATTGCAGTGCTGCAACCAGCTGCATGAAATAGCTCCAGTTCAAGCATTGAATTTCAACAACAGTAACCAACATCCGGCTCAAGATCTCAAGTTTAGCTACCTATTTCATCTTAAAATTTACAAAGCTTCCACTCGGGCCGATTGGCTGTACTTACCTTTACAATTCATGTGGTAAAATAACTTTGAACAATCTGACTGAAGTACTACATGCTGGGATATAAGACAGTTGCCAAGTGAAGATTTCAAATTCTAGTATAAGAATAATAAGGTAACATCTTTGCAGCTTCTTATTCACTATCTGTTTACTAGGTTCCTCAGGTCAATGATTATTTGTGTTTACAGGAAGAAAAGCATGCCGAAAAGAAGATTTAAGTGATGGTTACACCAGCACAAAAGCATCTAAGGGTGGAATAAGGCAATACTGCTTTTACACCATTAAACTTCCCATTTTCGGAAATGGAACATGACAAAGTGAGGAACAAATATAAGAAATGAAGAAATAAAAACAAACAGAAACAAAATAGTAGAGGAGACATGGGATAGAAGACAATTAAAAGGTGATTGGATGATAAATAGGCCAAAACCCTGGAATGGAACAGATGGAGTGAGAAATATGATGTAGGCCAGACACTGAAGAATGGCTGCCAACACTAGGTCAGGAAATGCAGGATTGAAAGGTGAGCTGATTAAACTACTCCTGAAGGCACAGAAAATCAAAACAAAAATAAAAACGGAGGAAACGAGTCTTCTTGGCAATAAAAAATCTCCAGATGGTAACACTCCCTCTCCACTGAGATGCAGAATTCAAGATTGTCAATAAACAGAGTATTTGACACCTCTGCATCCACCATTGTTGCCATGCAATTCTTCTGTCTTCTGTCCCATGACTGCAAAGCTTCTCCATGTGTAGTCTTTAGGCAACTTGGAAATATAGGACAGGGCTTTGTCATTTTTGTCAGTTTTGGTTAACAGCTCTCTTGGGAGACACGGATGAGCAATGTCTGCATATTCTGTCCTTTATCAGGGTTCACTCTTTCAGGGCATGCAAATACTAGCTTACATCTGCCTCTTCTGCCTGCAAAATACATCAACATCAGCAAAGTGTGCACTTACAGTCTCCTGCATCGTCAGAGGTCCACAGCCTCTTAATTTTCCAAACCAAACCATCTCAACAGGAGCTATACTTTTACTGGTATAAACTCTAAACATTCCACCTCTCCTATCTACAACAAAAGCAGTGAAAATAAAAATCCAAATGTCAAATAAACCAGGAGAACAAAGTAAATCACCTGTCAGTTCACAGATTTGACTGAAAACTTTTAAGATCCTAGACCATTCAATCTTCTAGCAGAGATTACCTTCTCTCTAATCCCCCTAGGACAAGCTGTCATTTTAAAACCAGATAATAGTCTAAGAACTGACAAGTCATTGACATACAGCGTGCTAACATTTGCAAAAGGTTGTTCATTTGACCTGTATCATTGTTTAACCTTTAGCCCTATTGTTCCACTGAGAGTGATGGGCACAATTCTCCATGGGACGACAGACTGGACAGAAAGGAACTTTTTTCCTACTCTTGCTAGACAGAATTTTCACTAGACAGTGGGCTTTAGTGATGACATCCAAACTGAGACTGTCCACACAAAAATGCCTAGCAAGAGAACTGTGAGTTGGTTTAAGGAAGGAAAGACAAGAGTTGGACCATTTCTAAGAATTATTTCTATGCACCTGTACTTCCTGTTCAATATAATGAAAATAGTGTCTTCTTGAAAAGCCTAATATTCCTGCAAATACAAGGCCAATGTTCAAAGCCTAAGAGTATGAAGCATTTTAAAGCACTAACCTAAAACTCAGCTTCTTCCACTGACTGTGCAATCCTTGTACAACGGGTGGGAGAATTTGACTATATCATCTCCTTGAGTTCTGATGAGATTCAATAAATGCAAAGAAAGCAAGCTATGCAACAAAAGTGACCAATCATGCAAGTGTAATGACAAACACCAAAAATTCAACTTTGCTCAAAAATGTCAAAGAGAAGCTGAAAGTTACATTAAAAGGAAAAATCTATCACAGAATACAGGTGTTCCCAGCTAACATTAAAGTACTAATCTGTGTTTAATTGATTATAGAGGAAAAAAATTTTAGTGATACTGCTTTCTTCATCAATATCAGAGTTCAATAAGGCAACATTTTTAGAGACACTGAGAATACACAACCTGCTCCCCAGTGATTGTCTGTCTCTTTTGTCTTACCACTAAAACTCATTCCTACAAAAAAGAGAAGCCCATCTAAACATCTTAAAATAACAGCGAAGGCAACATTACAAAGACACAGCCCTTATTTCCAAAATCCAAAACTGAATCTCAAGACACAGCTACAAATGCTGCCATACTTTATAACTGCACTTTGAAAGTGCATTTCATTACACAGTAAATTGATTTTCAAATTAGAAAAAAAATCAGTCAGTACCTAACTCTGGTATTAAAGTCCCAAATCCATAACTCTAAGAACATTTTCATTATTGGATGTATTATATAATACAGTACAAAGTTTACTGCTATTTCCAGTAATTACTTCCACTTTTTCACTGAAAACAACTAAGTCTACACAGAAAACACTTGTTTTCTCTAGTATAATTAAAAGTTTTAGCCACTTTTTCTGCTATTAAATACAGCACTAAGGCTCCTAGCCTTTTGAGTAACCTTCCAACAGTGAACACAGTCTAACACACATCTACTGATACATTATTTTTAATTTTAAAAACAGAGTGGAATGTCTTAACTCAGATCATAGAAACAAATGATGGAGGAAAGCTGTGAAAAACAGGTCTAGAGCATTTCTTTTGTGAGGTTCAAACTGCATCCTGAGAGCATGTTTCAAAAATCAAAGCTTCTCAAAACAAAAATAAGATGTGATGAAGTACACTTGACTGTTTTCTTGATCCCAAGCAAAGCCCAGCTACACTGGAAAAAAACTCCAAATCATACTCCAAAAGTTTTGATGAAACCCATTCTGACCAGGTATAGGGTTGCACTTTTTCAGTCTTGAATATGCTGGTGCAATCTGAGAGGCATCCCATCTGTGATCAAGGACTGCTACCTCCATTGATCTTCGAAAACAACAAGCCTTGGGGGTGACTTCAGAAGCCACATCTTCTCCCAGTGAAATACACTGGGAAGAAAGTAGGGAAGAAACCCAGGCTGAAAAAAAAATCACAGCTTCTCTGAGACCACTCAAGGGTGTAAAATCTTTAAGGATCTTGTGCTGGTTTTTAGCCAGGAACTAGGCACCACAAATCTGCTCATTATAGTCAAGAAAGGAAGGATCCTGCTAGTTCATTTCTAAAGATGAAAGGATCCAACTCTTCTTGGAATAGAAAAATGTCTAATTGAACATAAGCAGAAAATCTACCCAAGCAGGTCCCACTTTGTCACCCTTTAGGATCCATTCGGCAGCACCTGTCTCTGGAGAGAGATTGATGGATATGAACAGACTTAAAGGATAGAAGGAATTTCTTTCCTTCCTGCAGACCTTGCTATCCTGTACACAGAGTTGGCAAACCCTCTCAAAAAGGAAGTCTGCTTGCTTTTTTGGCTATACTGATGAGGCAGTCATCACTACGTTTGTTGCTATAGTTGCAGAAATGACTGAATAAAAATAGGATGAAGATCCTTTGGTCAAAACAATACTATTTTTAAATAGTCTTTTCTCAGAATAGGGCAATGCTTCAATAGACTGGAGAACTGTTTATAGTCTATTCTGACCATACATAATGAAAAATTCACGAAGTTATGATGAATATGAAAATGCAATATCGTTTTCATTCCCCAAAGGAAGTGTTACAGGAATCACACTCATCAAGTTCACAAAAGTAATGAAATGAAAAAGGTATTTTGAGGTAAGTAAGAGCAACAATAATTCTTAGTTTATATATTAATCTTTTGAGAATATATTTTTATGAACACTATTCTTTTGAGCAGATACAGATTTGAAATTTATTTTGAACCAATAATTATTTCTCTTAAGTGTTTACCAATATTGCCTTAGATAAAACTTCACATCAATACTGGAACTGCTACCTAAAGCTCCTTACAGTTATCATACGATTTTGGGTTTGGGGTTTCGTTTTATTTATTTGAGATTTAGGTGGTGGTTTGAGAGAGCTTTGTTGGTTTTTTGTTTTTTTGGGGTTTTTTTGAAAGTTTTGAGCTAGGTTGAAAAGAAAAAAGTGGAGTTTTTAAGGTGTTGTTTTTTAAAGTTTTTTGTGTTGTTATTAATTGCTGAACATTTGGTTAGCAGAGGAACTCACTGGAAGACACAACAAAAATGCTGAGGGAAAACCTATACCTACCACTGTTTTACTGCCTCCAGTACCACAACATAAAACAAGTGAAATCAAGCTTACCTTTCTGGAAGTGTAGATGTCAAAAAATGGTTTGTTTCGAACACTAAACGGTTCCTGTGCTTTGTCAATGAGACCACTTTTCATCTTTTCATGTCGTGGAAATATAATCTCTTTCTCTATACATGCAAGCCGAACATTAAAATCACAGTCTCCAACAGGCTGTCCCTGCCAAGTTACAAAAATCAGTTTTAAAATCAAACACTAAATTATTTGAACCATCTAAGTTCTCCTAACACAATATTCAGAATTCTACAGATACACAGAAGTACTATCAAATTACTAAATTTTTCCCAAATGTATGGTTTTCAAGCATTTTTTCTCAGGCTGTAAGAGGTTTAACCAAATATAAGTTCACAGGAAGCTCGAAACCTGTAATATGCATTCAACCATACATGAATTAAACATCTAAATACCTTTAAAGTTAAGTAAAATAATTTAAATACTCCCTAATTATAGCTTTTATATGGCAGCTATAGTTCTCCACATAGCTTTCCTCTAAAGTAATTTAGATCATTTTGTTGACAATACTTTTAATGACAAAGCAACAAGATTTACACATTTAAGTAAACTCCTTGCTCCGAGTGCAGTATATCGATGCCTTGAAACAAACATTAATTAATGTTCATTTTTCTGTCATAGAAAAGAGAAAAATCAGTGCAGTTGGAAAATGTGCCAATAAACAATGGCTACAAAAACCTGCAAGATATTTGATGGCTCAGTCACAAAAAGGCAGTAAAACCCTTCACTAAGCCTCAGCAGCATGCCCTGACCTTTCAAGATCTGAAATAAAACAGCAGCTTTACATTGCTCTTTCTATATTTGGTGCATTGCACCAGATCAGTATGAGCATTCAAAATGCGCATTTGTCGGATTAGTAACGGCTTGTAATGGAGTTTATTGTATTTTGAGCACTAGATAGTGAGGAAAACACGCTATGGATATCACTAGAACAAAACAAGCAACTGTCAACTAATAAATTCTAAAGCTCGTTTCAATCGGAGGTGTCACTTCCACAGCAATGAGACACAAAACTCATAGATTTAAATTGTTAAAAGTGTGATACAGCACTGAAAGTTATTTACGTGAGATCATCCCTCATTTTGCCACCCCATTCACACAAGAAAATAATTTTCAAAACCCACTCCTTCCATGGCCTACAGGGAATAAGCTCACAGAGTCCTGGCTCGCAAACCAGAATTCTTCAAAAATTGAAAGCAACGAGCAAAGGAAACTGGGAATACATGGGACTCAAATCATCAATGGCAGCAGTAGAGACAAGCAGAAGAAACAGCTACCAGGTATCTCCTGTACTAAAGGCAGCTCAAAGGAAAAAAGCACTGCTCCAACATACATCAGAGAGGAGCTGAACTAGTCAACTGGAAAGAAGGCCAAAAAAATAAGTGGCAAAATGACATTCTGATGAGGCATACGAAGGTAAGAGAGCAAGTAGTATCTGAACGGGTATCTCAATTAGGAGAAAAACAGAGTGCCAATTTTAGACCAACATGAATTTCATCAGTTCTTTCCAAAATCATTTTGGCTTTCACCAAAACCTTTGACATTTCATGCTTCCGAAGTGGCATTAAGTTTGTCTTATATTTGTTTGCTAGCATTAGAACCTACTAGACCTCTATCAAAAGTCCTCAGTTGTTCATGGCAACAGCTTTAAGAATAATGCATTGCTCCCATGCCACATGTAACTCACAACCACTTTCTTTTAGGACTCTGCTTTAGTCTACATAAGAACAGGCAGCACAGCCACCATCACTGTGTGGGGAAGCAAATCTTGCACAAAGCCTGTGGCAGACACCATGGGTGAAATGTCTCCTAATCTCTGTTCACTGGTCCATGCTTGTGAAGAAGAAAGCTTAGCTGGCTGTTAATGTTGCCTTCAGTGTTGTCTTCCTTTCAAACATGAAGATGTTATCAGTAAAGAGCCATTCAAATGAATGGAAAATTAAGAGTATGGAAAAATCCAAGGGGCAAGAGAGTAGTTCACTCTTCATTTATTTCTCACAGAATACAGATGCATGATCTACAGATTTTTAAGTGCTGCAGACAAAATGTTTGAAAATCAATCAATCTTTCCTTCCTTCTTTTTTTTCCTCCTTTCCTTCTCTCCCTATGTATAGCATACTTGAGTATTCATCTATACAGCAACTGAGCTTGACCTGGCTTGTACATGCAATTAAAACACAGAAAACGCATCTCGACCCCTGTAACAACTGACTGAAGAACTGATTGAAGAATTCTTTCCTGGGAAATGTGCATGTATGTTTTTTTATAACTTCAAAGAATCCCATAATTCTCTAGGTAGATTTCAGCAAGATCTAGTGCACATGCCCTCTTCCCTATAGTACCTTTTCCACTCAGCCACATTTTATTAGTAGGTCTGAAAGAGCAAATTAATTAATATTTCATACATTTAAGCTTTCAATAAGCCAATAAGCAGTGAGGTTATTTAGAAAGCTTTTTTCTTTTTTTTACAATTATTCCTTCAAAAAATGGTTTTAGACAGTGATTTAAATTTATTTCCATCCCTGAACAGTTAAATTAAAAGCTGAGGCAACTTCATATGCACCATAAACCAGCTGAATCACTTTCTTTTCCTTAAAATATTCCTTTCACTTTTCTCATCTACTAGGAACTAATTATTTCCTGCAGTTCTGCCAATCATATATTTCTGTTTTAAAGCTTGTTAAGTAGAAGGGTATATTACAACTAGGTTCCATCAAATAAAGGTCAAAGCTAGGTTGATGTAAGATTATATGAGAAAGGAAAATACAGACAATGCTGCCAAGCTACTTCATCAGACTAGTAAACTTAAGAAGTCAGAGTATTTCATTCTCACAAAAGCACAGGACATTAGCAATAAGAAAATTAGTACATAATTGAATTTAACTCAAGGACATAGTGAATAAAAGCAATATTGGAGGAGAGTGGCTCTTCCTTTGTTATTAGACGTTTCCCATAATTACAAAAAACATTGCTACTATACAATGCATTTATCCCAGACATATCCAAATTCTTGAAGTGATAAAATTCTTCGCTTTTAGCAAATAAGTAGGAGGGTAATGTAGGCTGTAATAAATAATTCAGAGACCTTGACAAAACCAGGAAGAGATTATTTAGTGTATAAAGCACACATTTAAAAGTTGTCAAAAACCAAGACATTGATGTATGTATAATCTAAATCCAGGCATTAAGTAATAGCATGTTTTTAGGCAATACAGATGTTTTATTAAGCATTCAGATAATTAAGAGCTTATTCCAATACGTAGGTTTTTACTTGTATAAGAAGGATGAGGGTCACTACTGCTTGACAGCATAGTTACTGACGTACATTAAATGATAATTCCTGTTCTAGACATTTTAAACTTAAAATAAGTGTGTTAGCAAAGGGTGAAACAAAATTAACAAGCAGCATGTATCTCCTACCTATGCTATAAAGTTACACTTCCCTCTCACTGTAAATAAAATGTATCCTAAAGCAAAATATCATTCAGACAAGTCTTAAGAGAAGAGTCAACTGTTGAATCAACACCTCTTCCTCAAGCAGCTGAGTTTTCTTCACCTGCTGAAACTCTGTGCATTGCACTAAGGTCACAGCATGGAGTGGGCTTGAAAAACATGGTTTTGATGTTAAAACATCCTCCACATAACTTCAAAACATAAGATGAAATTTCCACTAACTTTGAAACCTACCCAGGCCTCAAAATTTCTAAATTTAAACTTGGGTTATTTCAAATTAACTTCTCAACAGAAATCATACATAACAAGTCACGTAAGAATCACAAAAAGAAATGGGTTTAAATACACTGAAAAACAGGGTCTGCAGTTCATTTAATATCCATTGTCTTAAGCAGATGGGGGAAGGCAATTTATTTGCTGAATGGAGATTAGAAAAAAAACAAAGGAAAAAAATAAGAAAATAAAAAAATGCTACCACCAAAAAAAACCCCATCCACCCAACAAAACCAGTCCCTCTAACAATGCTCCAAAGAGGTGGCAGAAGACAGAATTTGGACAAGTGTCAGGCTGTGCTCCTGCCCTCCACCCAGTTCACAGAAACCTCAGTGTTGAAGTCACAACCTCGTGCCACATCAGGTGAGGAACTCAAATCCCAGGTCATTACATACAACAAGACGGCAGGAGTCTCTGAGATGGGATAAGAGGATAACATGATTTCTGTTGCACATCCTGCCTCTCTCTCCACAAGGAGAAAGGTATTTCTGAGGATCTACCATCACCCTCCATGTTTAATTTTCCCATCCCCTGTGTCTCTAAGGTTACCTTGTGGGTACAGCTCAGCAAATTCCATAAGCCTTACACAGAAAGTCCTTTACCTAGATGGATGCAGTGAACACACCATGCTATACAGGCACTAAATTCCATAAAAGTACTTCACCTTTGATTTTGGTATTTAGGTGCTTTTTTCTGCAATGCAGGTATAGTAAAAAGAAAAATAATGCCTGGGCCTCTGCACACAGCTGATAACTGGCGTGGTCCAGGATAAACAGAATATTTATTGTTTTCCTCCATGAGATATGGCTGAACTCTGCCCACCAGCAAAGCATGCTCCATTTGCTTCTCCAGAGCAGTACCTGAGACATGAATAATTCAGCACACACACAGATAAACGTTCCATGCACGTCTTCATTTACTGAGCCAGAGCAAAACATATGTCACAA
The DNA here is from genome assembly GCA_013399915.1 of Illadopsis cleaveri. Taxonomy (NCBI): domain Eukaryota; kingdom Metazoa; phylum Chordata; class Aves; order Passeriformes; family Timaliidae; genus Illadopsis; species Illadopsis cleaveri. The sequence goes on along the minus strand of VXBB01020381.1, from coordinate 379,480 downwards.
CTGTCTTCGCTTTAATGATTTTGAGAGAAGAATAAAGAATAAGCTCAGCCTGATACTCTACCCTGTGTTTAATATTATTATTGACAATTCAAGGCACCCACAGCTGACATCTGCATTCCCAATGAAAGGCCATTATTAGTTCTCCAACTTCTGAAGACCACGCAGTCTAATATTTTTCATTTTGCATTAATGATCTGGCACATATTTTTTGTGACCGTGGTTTTATAGATGCTGCTTTTTTTTGTACTTAGCTTTGTATAAAAACAATCTAAAGGTGCTGTTTGAGTTTCCAAATAAGATTATTACTACATTCAACACCTAAAAGGCTTTTTTAATTTCCTGTGAAGTTCTGTTTCAAGCAGGATTAGAAGTAAAGTATTAGAGAAAGGAAAAATTTTATAGAATTATGACCCTTAAATTTTTTATTTCTAAACAGCAAAAGGCATGACAATCAATAGAATCTAAAAATTAATTTTAATTTTTTAGCAGTTATCTAACTTTTAAATTTTGGGGCTTTTCTAACTTCTATCACTCAAATATTCAAAACATGTATGACAGAGGAAAGGAATTCAGCAGTTCAAAAAGTTTTTGAAGTTTATCAGCATCAAGGAGCTGCAGCATGTGAAATACTGTTTCAATTGCAACAATGCAACCAATGTGCTGCATGATTATCATTTATATGTTGTTGTTTTGTACAACAAAATATCATTCTGATTTGCCACAGAACAAAAATGGTTTGAAGAATCATACCTATTAAAAATATTGCTTGAGATATATATTAAATTACTGGTATTTCCTAAAAAATAATCACAGAAAATATATTTTAAAATGTACAAAGGAAAGAAGTTAGTAGCCAATGGATAACACCAAGGTCCAACAGCACATACAAATATAGCTCCATTGGTTTTTTTATTACTAAACATAACTTGAACAAAACAGCAGGACTGTCAAAACTATGACTAAACAGATATGACCAAAGCAGAAAAAATAGACTGTACTACAAACATTGCTCTCTCCCTTACTCTTCTTGGTTTGCTCAAAATTTTAAACAAATTCACAATAAAAACCATAAAACTCTGTAATTGCAACTGGATGATAAATTTGCATCACCAGTACAAAAGTAACATATACAAAGCAGAATATTTACAATCCATTGAAGTGACTGAATTATGATTCTCATCACCAACACTGGGCAACAAAAAGGCAGAATTATGGAAAAAGGCATCTAGCACAGATGAACACCTAAGCCCTCTCTTTTGAAAACAAAGCTCCAGATAGGCACCGAAAGCTTAGTAGTTGCTATTTTCAGAGAAGAGACAACTCAGTCAAATTCGTTGATTGTACAGTGACTTCATTTAGAAATCCTTCTGAGCCCTCAGAACCAGAACTCAGTAAGGGGATTTTACTGGGACGTGAATGATTACAACAAAAAGGAATCCTGTTCCGTCTAGACTGGCTGCCTCCCCTCAGGTAATCTGAGTAGATGAACTTCCCACGTCAATTACAGAAGGAAAAGTCATAGTTCTAAAAACCCTAATTATAAAATAGATGTGTCATTATCACCATGGGATATTTACACACAAAAAGACTGCAGATGGGAATATAAGTTTAAATAATTTATTTTACACTGAATTTAGGCTATCTTTAAAGTCAAACACCAGATTTTACTGCTTCAGTTTTTTCTAATTATTTTTCCTAGTGCTTGTGTTGCTTGTAGTATGGAGGTATTCTTACCCTAATTGGACCACCTAGTATCTGTTGCAGTCACTATTTTCTCTTTCTACTTCTACTCTCCTCACACTCTCTTCCTTTCTATCAGGCATTCACAATGACTCTTCATAGCAATAGCTGTTGCTGGGTATTAACACAGCTGTCTTTATGATAAAGAATTATCACTCCAGTGAACTAAAGAATCGTGGGAAAATTCCTTCATCTTAAAAACATTAGTCAAGCCATTTCATACTTGAAAAGATTGTGGCACTGGTGTTTTTAGAATATAAACCACTTCATGGTATTTAAAATAAGACTGTCTAGTACAGTTAGAATGAAGTCCTGTAAAAACTAGAAATGAGGGGGGGGGAAGTAGTAACCATCAGCACTTATTCACAACGACTGTCTTAGAAAAGGAACCACCTACGCTGCCTAAACCATGATAGAACTAAAAATTAAGTATCAGCTTGTAACACCTGAAGACTTGTAAATATCTGTCATTTCAGCACACAATCTGTCTTTAGATATCTAGTTCATTGTGTACATAGTTAGCTTATGAGTAAGAAACACTGAAAATACAATACTCATTTCAAGAGAAAGTGGTATAATTGTTCATATTTATTTTAAAAAGAGAAATATTCTAAAAAGGATGAAATACAGCCTTCACATTCTCTCCTAGACTGTAAGAGTAGTCAGGCTATTCAAATATGTTAGAATCATAGAATGGTCTGGGTTTGACGGGACCTTCGAGATCATCCAGTTCCAACACCCTGCCATGGGCAGGCACACCTTTCACTAGACCAGGTTGCTCAAAGCCCCATCCAACATGGCCTTGAACAGTTCTAGGGATGGGGCATCCACAACTTCTCTGGGCAACCTGCTCCAGTGCCTCACAAAGCTCACAGTGAAAAATTTCTTCCTACTATCTCATCTAAACCTGCCCACTTCCAGTTGAGAGCCATTCCCTAGGCCCTTGTGAAAAGTCCCTCTCCAGCTCTCTTCTAGGCTCCCTCCAGGTACTGGAAGGCTGCAATAACGTCTCCCCTAAGTCTTCTCTTTTTCAGGCTGAATAATCCCAATTCTCTCCCAATTAGGCATGGAAAAGAAAATACCAGTGAGGTCCTACTTTCAACCTTCATAAAACCAATCCTGAAATATACAGTTACTATATTGGCTACTTCCTTCTGATTTATTTCTTTTTCTTCTTTTTTCCTAGAAACAGGAAAAAGATGAGAAGAGAAAGGGAAAAAGCTGAAAAAATGTAATATTGTTGCTAGATTAATTGTAGAAAAGGAGTAATTTAAACTAAGTTAGGGAAATAAGACATTACAACATTGGAACACTCTCACTGCTTCCACATGACATTTCTCCAATACTCTATTTTGCCAACAGATTTTTGTTTTGAAATATACCGGACAAGAAAAGCCGTCTTCACTGCCAGTACTTAGAAAATCAGACATGATAATGCAACCAGAAAACCTGCCCCACTGTAAAGTTTTTGACACCTTCCACTTCAGCTGCAATTACTGCCATATTTTTGAGAGATCGGAATATTTGCTTGAGACAGAAGCTGGGTTTAAGTCCACTTGGCAGCTCCTATGGGAATGACTGTCATAAACTGTGAGCTGAAGGAGACAGTTTTTCTATTTAATCATAAGTTTCCGTTGCATAAGAAGATGATAAAAAGATACTGCAGACAAAAAGCAAGGGGTTTTAAAGGTTCAAATCATGAGAAGCAGAAAATGGTTGAAAAAAGATACTGAGAAAAGTTCCTAAGAAAAAACCTCCTAAGAACAAAAAAATTGGTTTTGGACTTCATTCTCCAAATTGTATTTAAGGTTTAAAATATCTCAGTTATTTTCATTTACAACCCCACTTAAACTTTCAGGTGGGACTTTGTATTTTTTAATAGCAAGTTTCATGGTTTGCTGAAAAAGTATCACATCAGGGTAAGCAAGTAAGAATACAGGCACAAACACCTGAAAAATATAAAGGATTTAGCATCATGGTAACTTCTAAAGCTACTCTTGGAGAACTACTTGTCCTATATGTCTCTCCCAGGAGCAACACTTTGTGTCTCTTCCTCTGACAATCAGTGATAATTCAAAAAGTTTCTGGTGAGACATGCTTCATGTTGAGGTAAAAGAACACTTGTATTTTGAGAATAAAATAGGACATGACAGAATTTAATTAACTCCCTTTTGCTTTTATATAATACTCTCTTAAGCCTTCTTTATTTTGGAAAATATGGAAAACAAAACACCTTCAGTGTGATCCATAGTGCCCTCTGGGTTGGGAAAAGGAGGATCAAAGTAATAGATGCAAGGGAAAGAAAGAAATCAATGGGGTTTTTTTTTCACACAATCTAACCCGCAAGTAAAATAGTCAAGCTTCAAGCTAATTACAACACTAGAGAATGCTCCCCAACAACAAGCAGCTTATTAGATAAAAAAATAAGACCATGAAAATAGCAAAGACATCCTGATCAGCATGTACTAATTATCACTCTTCAACAATAACTTACTTTTTGCATGCATCTTAGCAAAGGAGATCATTTCTTAAAAGGGATGCAAAAATGAACATAAATGGTACTTTTCAGTTGCGGTGCACCTTACTGAAACACAAGGAGTAACAGTGAAGAAAGCACAAGGTAGCTGTCTGAAAGTTTACCAAAGAAATAAGAAGATTTTCAAATTGTGCTGTTCAGACATATAAGTCAGGGGTTTCAATGATGGATAAAAGACCATCAACAGGGAAGGGGAATAAGGCAAGAAAGACTTTAAAATGACAACTAGCTATGATATGTCAATCCTACTTCACAGACCCAAAAGCTTATTCAGCATCACTCCCTTACTGTGTTGATTCTCCATCCTATAAGCCACCATTTATTGCTCTTCCTATACTGTAACATTGCCCTTCTGGAATTTCAGAACACTCCAATCCATTACCTGGCCAGGCTGCCCTTGCTCTCAATAAACAGTAGCATAAAAACAGGAGGTTGAAGAACAGGGAAACTTAATGCACCTCTCCCAGACTGACAGCAGAAAGTAAACCAAGACACAACTAAGGGGATGGTCCATGTTTCATTTACCTGACAGCCCTGAGCCATGAAGGAGTGAGGTGACATATATTGAGAGGTTGAGAACATAACATGCAACAGGAGCGCCAGTAGAAGTATTTGAGTGTTTGTTAGATAAGTCTTCACAAGAAATAATCTAGCGGGTGCAGGAGCAAATATGCCCATAGCATCCTTACTTTCCAGGGTACTATTAGTAACAAAAGCATTTTAAATCTATATTTTCAGGTGATACCATTTGAAAAAGAATCTCAGAATTAAAATTAAGGGCAGAAGGGTGACAGGCAGCCAGGTGCATTTATAAACAGAAGAGATACAATTAAATACTTGCATCTCTGAATTGTGCCCTCAAAACTTTCACAGTACAACTTAAGGATAAGGTTAATAGGCTAATAAGTGAGAGAGAGCATGGACTGTGAGCCTTACATTGCTTTAAAATGAGGTTTGTAACAGAAAAGTCAGACATGGTAATATTTTACAGGGATTGAAAACAAACACTTTTCATGCATTAATTTAATGAGCATGTTGGCTGCGGGCAGGATTTATGACCAGCATATCTGTTTACCATGATGAATTTCATCAATAGCAACAGCATTGCTATGCATAATGACCAACAAAGAAAACTTGATCTTAATTCAATGCACAGAGTATTAGGAAATTTAATCAAAATTCTATTGCCTTTCTAAGCATTTAAATAATTATTCTTTTTCAAGCATTCAGTCTATTCTTACCATTGCAATCTGGTCTCACAAAAACTTGGCTAGAGTTAAAAAATTTAAAGGCCAGGGTTAGAAAGGAAAAGCAAAGTTGTACTCATTTTCAGCATCTTTGCTAAGAATGCATTAATTAGATCCTACATCATGCCAGTGTTACTTTTTGTTACTTAACTCAGGAAAAAAATAGTTGCTTAAATTTAGTGTCCATACATTTACAAGCAGCTACTGAGCATTATCTAAGAAAAAGCTTCTCAAAACAAGGTTTTTCAGGAAGAGCTATCTCCAAGATGACCGGAGAATGAAGACACATTCTTTTGTGGGCTGTTTCAGATGAAAAGGGATTTGGATTTGCCTGCATTTGTTTCTGGGGCTATTAATTATTCTACTGTCAGTTTCCTCTGTTACATTAGAATTAGCAACCAAATTTGAAATTGTAGCTATACAGCTGCAGTTAACATAATGAAGAAGTCAAGTACATACAGATACAAAAGCTGAAAAGCAACATGTACTGCAGGAATTTAGTTCTGTATTCATTAAGACTAAGCACCATAAGGAATGTTGTGTCCCATTAGCCTTTTATGTTCAGAGGAATATGAAAAATCCAGATTTCTTACGTGTGGAGCTCACAAAGGTCGCAAGGCATACTTATTTTAGTAGGACACAGAATTCTTTCTATGAATTTGATTTTAGCAGGTGAGATGAAAGCAGTGAGACAGCAATGTCATATTTTGAGTAGCTATTAATAACAATCAACACCATGGTTCAGACTGACGAAAATTACAACAAAAAAATCTTTTTAAATCTGAAGAATCATTTGTTTTTCTTGACACAAACATCTCTTGCAACAAAATGGGATGTGTTACAAGCTTTTAGAAGCTCAACGTCAGAGAAACAGAAACTAAAAGAAATAGTCAAAGGATTCCATCAGCATCCGTGAAGATAGACTTTTGCAGCAGCTATACATGATAAGCATCTGAATTCAACACAAAACTTACCATGGAAATAGACAACCAAAACAATTGACATGTTTTGCTTAAGAACACAAGTATAGGTTTCTCCCAATCAGACAAACTCAATTTTTACGTTTCCTTACACAGAGTTTTCTGTGTAGACATCTAGAGCCAAATACACACTATGTATGTCAATCAGTCTATTCTCTTAGTTTCCTTTGTTTCTTTCTAGAATGCTGCTATAGTTTATTCCTGACAGCCTACAGCAAAATCAAAAAGTAAGTAACAATAAGCCTCACTGATGACAACACAGATTCAAATCTGTAACAGGCAGGTCCTTATCCACTCACCTTCCCTGTATTACGAATGCAATATTTTAGAAGGAATATTCTGAAAAAGCCAGAAAACTCTGCAATGCTTAGCTAGCAAAATAGGTCAAGCATTTGAGAATAAGCTCAGCTAAAAATATCATAGTTCACGAGACCTGACTAAAACATGAGGTTTGGCTGAGCAAAGGTGTTTATCAATGGGGTCTGAATGTGCATTTATCCAGCTGCAAAGCTGCATCTCCAAGAGCAGAGTAAGCTGAGTCATGTGGAGGGTGAGACAAGGGACATGCTGGCTGCAAATCTTGTAACTCATGATGGACAGCAAGTACAGTAACTCCATCATCACCTTCAAGACTCAACTACTTTCCAGATCAAAGCAAACGATGCCAAATTCCAGAGCAACCTCTGCTTTGGGGAATTTTTGGAGTGGGGCTTTGTTTGGAAGGCAGGGAGGAATGTTCTGGTTTTGAACAGGACCAGTGCTTCGTGTAATTATTTTATTTGAAGATCTGCAAAAAAAAATCAACAAAAACCTAACTTACACAATTTAAATAGGAACTTACTCTTTCTTGCCATTTACAAGTTATATTACATTTACCTCTCTTGGTGATGAAATTCTGTTGATCATTTCTTGCCAAGCCAAACATGCTTGGGTGTCCATTTTTATAATTAAGCTCCTAAAATTAACCTAAAAACAGCTGTGCTTTTTAATCTTTATAGTAGGGCCACTGCTAATGACTTCTTGCAGCTAAAGCCCTGCTTGCACTCATACTGATAACATTATCTTAATTTGTCCTTGATTTTAAAAAAGAATTACACAGTAACTAGCTCCTCTCATTCCCACAGCACTTAAAAAACCAACAAAACCAAATACTGCTCAAAAGCAGATTTTTCCTAAACATTGACAATCCTCTGGAAATCTACGGATCATTTTTCCTGCTTGACAAGTCGAATTCATCCTGTTAAGTATGGACACTTCACTACAAATGAGAGTTTCCTCCCCTTCCACCACAAAACAAAGCTTAACCAAAATAATTATGAGTTTTGAAAAGTATTACTTTGGTAGTATATGTATATCCCAGACTGAATGACTGTACACTTCTTACATTATGTGTCTACTTCAAAGGAAGTGTAACAGCAGTGAATGGCACGTTAGGCTCAAAATGAGAGCAGAGACAAGGCGAGACATGAAGGTAAATAAACACAGAATTACATGTGGAGCAGCAGGTAAGAAAACTGTAAAGAAAAAATGAGAACCCATGAGTGGTTATAGAAGGCTGTATTTTTCAGAAGAGCACATGTAATTCTTGCTTAGGGAAAGATCTTAATGGTAGGAGGGATCCAGGAAACTAACACCTACTTTTCAGAAAAGGCTAGAGAAAGGACATCCAGATAACAGAATTAAAATGTGTTAACAAACTCTTCTAGTCCTAATCTAACACATCTTCCCCACAAACCACTCCTTTTAAAAGCAGCTGTCCTAAGTCACAGTATGACTATGCTTCCAAGAATACCTAAGTAATTTCTGGTGACTGGTACCAACCATGCCTACACTTGCAATTCCCACTTACACTGAGTGATTGAGCTCAGTAGTACCTTACTCAAGACTGGAAGAGTTAACTGTAGTTTAGAAAGGCTGAAATGTCCTGTGGTTTGCTAATACTGTTTTTGTCCTGTTAGGAGCACTGAAACAATAATTTTGTTTTTCCAGAAGCATTAACAGATACTAGTGTTTTCTCCATGGGCTATTTTGACTAAATTTAACACATTGCTGTGGTTTAACTACAGTAGGTACTAAGCCTTCTGTAGCCACTCACTCCCCTGGAATTATATGGGGGAAGAGAATCAAAAGGGTGTAAGTGAGGAAACTCAGGGTTTGAGATAAAGAGAGTTTCAAAGCTATAGCAAAAGCTGCATATGCAAAAAAAGCAAAAAGCAAGGAAGTCATTCACCACTTCCCATGGGCAGGCAGGTGTTCAGCCATCCCCAGTGCAGCAGGGCTCCATCCCACATAACGGTGACTTGGAAAGACAAACATCACCACTACAGACATCCTTCTTCCCCCACCTTTATATGCACAGTACAACATCACATGGCAAGGAATGTCCCTTTGGTCAGTTAGAGTCAGCTGTCCCAGCTATGCCTCCTTCCCTACTCCTTGTGCACCCCAAGCTTACTCACTGGTGCAGTAGGGTGAAACAGAAAAGGGCTTGAAGCCGTGCGAGCACAGCTCAGCAATAACAGAGAACATCCCTGTGTTATCAGCACTATTCCATGCTGATTTGAAAATCCAAAACACAATACCATATGAGCTACTATGAGGAAAACAACAACAAAAAAGGTCTGTAAATGACACTAGCAGGAGCCCCTTGGTGATATTCAAACCCTTACTGTATTTGAAAGCTGGTTTGATAGAAAACAACTTTCCTATTTTCAGTACTGTTTAACATCTCTTTCTTGTGATCACAAAGACTTTATTCTTAGACTCTATTCTCCTTTTCCACAACTTCCGCAATATACTTCCTTATCATACATTTTCCCTACAGCCTGTGCCACCAGAAGACCCTGTTGCTGAGGACTCAGCAGAGGACCAGTTGCCTTGTTTCAAACAGAAATTCGAGAAAGAGATGACAGAGCAGCCTAACAATTACTGTGAAGCTCTGATAACAAATACACCAGGATAACTCCCCTCTTGATTTCACTGCCTAAATATTCAAACATGCTGTAGAAATGGGCAATTTTCCAACAGTGTCTAGCAAACTGTTTCAAATGGCCATTTTTTCTTGAGCAAGTGGAAATAAATCAACATGTATTGTAAGGCTGCTTTCAGTCTAAATTTTGATGCATTTCTTGTTATCAAGATGCAAAATACTCAAATGCTTTTGGTGCTTATATTTACTCTGAAGCTCTTATTCATGTAAGATTAAAACTGAAGTAAGAATTAATAACTAATGATAAGCAATAAAACTGAAAGTACTTACATTAAACTTTATAATGTCGTATATCAAGTACCGAGGAACAACCTGTCCATTAACCTTGTCGATGATCATTTCCTTAAAAAAAAAAGAGAAAGCATTGGCATTTTTTTTCATAAATACAGAAGAAGAATGTCAACACATTTATACTTAGTGCATATACCTGCAAGCATGATGCCATCAAACACTGGCCACATCTTTATTACAGAAAATATTTTACAACCGGTCAAGATTATAAAAATATTATTGTGGTCTTAAAAGTCTCTCATGAAGCTTTCAACAAAACATCAGGAAGCAGTGCAAGGGCTTCCTATTCTGATTTGCAACATTTATACATTAGTTTCCCCACAGCTTTCAAAATCTTTAGTGAATAATGAGTTTTTAGAAAAGTCAGTAAGAACTGCGATCCTAAGCCAACCAAGCACTACTGGAAATCTTGTCCACAATCAGAAGTACAACAGCAAGGATGTAAAGAACAAGCATTCACATTCATTTTCTACACTCAGGTTGGATCTTTTCATTTTAACAGTGTCCTAGGAAGCAGTGAGAGCTGCAATTTGCTTGAACGTTGCACTGTGACTAAACAGGATGGCTCCTTCAGACAGAAATATCACAGACACTCTGCATCACATGAAGTCAGTTAACATTCAATATGTACCAGCAAATCAGATTGAAAATAGGTCCTGTAGGGAAAGAACATTAATGATCAACATCCAAACACAAAAATGTTTCCTGAACTTAATGGTACATACAAAAATACACATACCCTACATGGTGGTGCTTACATCTGTAACTCAGGCTTCCTATGAACGGAATTAGACACGGTATACAGAGTTTGATGAACCAACAAGGAAGATTGAAAATGGTAACAACCAATCACTGGTAGATCATTCCCAGAGACAACTCTGAAATAACTACTTCTCTAAATGCAATCCATCTCCCTACCTCCCTCCCCTACCTGATTCTTGGCTAATAAATTGTATGAGCTACAGATTTTTTTTAATTAAAAAAAAATTAGAAGTTAAAATTCCAAATTCATATGAACAAGATAAAAAAATTGAAAAACATTAAAACAGTTCACTATGATATGATGAAAACGAAATCAGGAGCTCAAGAATTATTCCAAAACAGAACATTACATCAACTCAAAATAATTTTTTTTATTTAATGTCTTGCTATTATTATGTCTCACAACCTTTTAATTTCTCTCAGAATCCAAAAAACCTGATTGACTCACATAAGATTAATTTTCAGTCTGTACAACAAGATTCTTGAATTGTATCTAGCATCTAACCACAATTTGCTTTGAAAAATAAGCAAGCAGTTCAGTTGTAAAAACACAGATTTGTTTTTTAAGCAAACATAAAGCTTGAAGCCATCAAAACTAAACTAGAAGTCACGAACATGTTGTTCTTAAAAACCACTAGGAAATCTAAGTTGTCTACGTAGTATTTTGGAATCTCATCTTCTGTGAACACAACACTGAGATGGAGACTGGGATTTCAAAGCTATCTGCAGCATTCACAGGTGTTGTGAATGACTACCTGAGACTACCTACATCATTCCACATAATTTTCTTTTTAAAAATTAAACATTAAAAAAGTATTAATCCAAAGAGTGAAAACTATTCCTTTCTAATATTACAATATCTTACCTCTAAAAATTTAGTCACAGGCACTGTCAAATAGCATGTGCAAAAAAGGTCTACATGGAAGTGATGTAACAAAATGCCATTCCCCTAGTGTCCAATATTTAGGCAGGACACTGGTGAGCTCTCAAAGGAACAGCAGACACAGTGCTGCAATGCCTTCTTCAACAATAAATTTTATAACTAACTACAAGAACAGATGGGTATGACTCAAGAGACAGAAGGTATGATATGCAAACTTGGAAGAGGGTGCAAAGATACAATGCAAGGGGAAAAAAAACCCAGGATAAAAAACCCCACCTGAAATTCCTGATAGTAATCAGGTGAAACAAATAACAAAGTAACAGTGGAACAAAAGAATGCTGTTGTTTTTCATTAGCTCTCAGCTGAACTGGCAGGTGAAACAACTTTTTTGAAACACATTTAATTGAGCACATATTTAGGTGTTAAGGACTCACTTTCTCTGTATGCATATTCAGAACCTCAGCTTTGATGCAAAGCTAGCATTTGTATGCAAAACCCTGAAAACATTTCCATGCCTGGTATTACAAGATTTTATGCCTAATTTTAAAAATCTGAATCTCTGCATATTCAGTTTAAGAAGGATTATAAAATACAACAAAGAGGACCAAGAACTGTTTTTAAATATCCTTTGAAGTGTTTATTTTTAACTTTTTCTCTACTTCAGACATGTAAACATTTTTATTCTATTACTGATCAAACAAGTCTTTTTTCCTCATCTCCTCCCTTCTTTTCTTACTCCCCTGCCTCCTGTTCTCTTTGACAACCTGACTGAAATCCCAGCTACCAGAGCAAAAAACAATAGCACAATATGCCTTAGAAGATGAGATGACAAATTCCTGCACTGCTCATCTCCATCATGACAACAACATTCCCTGCTCCATTAGTTACACCAATACAACTGTCATAAGGTAGAAGCTGTAAAGTGAGTATAAGAATGGTTCGGATTAGAAATGCTCTAACACATCATTATTTTACAATCTGATTTCAGAATCTTCCTTGAAATTATCAGAATTGAAAAATACACCAGGGAATAGACACCAGAGACAACTTCAGAGAAGATGGGAAAATGTTGCATTTGAGAAAAGATCACAATTAAACTCACTCGTTCTTATCTGAGCAATAACCCGATACTGTAAGACTATATTTAAGCCAATTTTTAGATAACTAAAAACTTAAAACCCTAATCCACTCACATGACATGTTAATATAACAGAAACGTATCCACAGGGCACATCTGCATCCATGCAGCTCCTTCTACAGACTCCATGCAGATTTACAGACAGTATTACGTGTTTTAAAACTACTTCTGCTATTAGCACTTGTCCATTAGCTGCTGGTTTAGGTATTTACTTAACCCATGGGCCTGAAGAATAAGGTCCAGTGATCAATTAATCCAATGTAATCTGGCAACACTGTTCTGGCATTACTCTCCTCAATCCTGTGGTGTTGCAAGGCATTATTCAGTATACTACACCTGCAACAGTGCTAAGAGGTTTTTGCTGGACAAGTACCAGAAGAACGATGCTGGACTGAGAGCTCATGGACATTTTCCTTCAATCACATCTCTAGAGAGTAACTTGGACTTAAAATAATCCAAAATTCAATCACAAAGCAAAGGATCCAATTTTATAAGCCACTTGCAGAATGTATTTTTTGCTGACATAGAGTATGAAATCAGATCTAATAATGCATATGTTTGTTGTTCCTTTTCCTTCTGTGCCTTTTCTTAATCCTTTATCCATTTATCTTTAACACAATTCTAGTCACTGCTGTATTTCAGGAATGAAAACAGTTTTTGTTTCTTGCCTTTTTTCTTAAATCTATTTTGCATAAATCTATTTTGCACCAGCTTTTGCACAGTCAGAAAGTTTTAAGTTCTGCAATTTCTGAGATAGTTTACAAATAGGTAAGGTCTCTACTGATACAAAAACATAAATGAATCTTTATCTCACTCTCCATTTATGGAGTTCCTGGCCCTCTTAAGTCTTCAAGTGTAAACAGTATTTTATATAAAAATAAAATAGATTAAAAAAATGTATTAAAATTGTGAAAGTAATTTCAAACCTAAGGATTCCTCTGCCTTTTCTACTCAACTGTTCCAAAGCTAAGCAGAATGCCAAGAAAGCTCCTGAAAATAGCTGTTTAGTTTCTTTGCATGACAGCCAAAACATTTGAACAAAACTCTATGCATTCCCTCAGATAGCACTATGGATGCAAAACACTTGGCTTCTAAAGGAGTAAGTCATACTAGTCACCTGTAGGTGAAATTTAAATTAGCTTTAATGAGCTTTGCAGAAAACTTTCTTCCATGACAGGAGAACAATTGCAACTGAAAAGCTGGAGATGAGCACAGTGTTGCAGATCTGTCATCACCCAAGATGTAACTGATCACGTAAGAACTGTTTGCAAGTAATTTCAGTCTGAAGTGAACCACAAATGCATCTGAAATTCTCAAAGACAACCACATGAAAGCCTTACACCAGAAGCCTTAAAGCAAGTTAATAGATCCCTGAATGCATGGAAATTGCCTTTATGAAAGTTTCATGTATACTGTCATTCTAAATAATGTTAGGGGGACATTAATCTTTTGTATTCTTAAACTCAGTAGTTGTTTGCTGCATGGCACTGATATTTCTGTTTTGTTTCCTTTTTTTCTCATATTTTTAAGGATACTGTAAAGCAATACCAATTGGACCACCTCATTCTATACTTTCATTGCCTGAAAGAGAGAAAGCTACTTCAAGGACAGTAAGAATGAACTACTTCAGCCTGTAATTAAAGAATTAACTTCAACAGTCCTTCATGGACTAATTAGCAAAATATATTAATAGAGAAAAAGACAACTTCTTCCCACGGATGTAAAAAATAAAATCAATCATGCATATATCTAGAGAAAAGGATCATTCATGGAAATTTTCATCTGGCATCAACATTAAACAAATATTCAATTACAAAGTTAAGTTCTTCTATGCTTCAAATAATAGGCAAGGCTTATTCTCATACCTGTTAAAGGAATTTCAATTGAAAAAAAAATTCCAGCTTTTTATTTAACTTACCATATCAAAACAAATTTAGAAATCTGTACTATGAAAAGTATTTATGCATTGAAAGGTTTTAGTTTTATCTCAGGGTACTTCATTCAATCAGCACTTGTTCATTTCATGTCATTTGCTTTTCACTTTATTTAAATAAAAAAAAAAAATGTGGGAGGAAAAAACAATTTACACTAAGACTAATTTTATGCCAGTAAAGTGAAACAACAAAATGCACTATTAACAGTCAAACTTTTACAGAACAACAAATTAAGCAAAGTTGTAGTTCATGCCCTGGGTACCTGAGAGAATCTCAGTTATTCTTAAGAGACTTAAACTATAAATCTGGGGAACTCAGCACACAAGATCAGAGACCTTCTTCCATGCCCCACAGCTTCACTATTCACTTATCTCAATATCCTTGTCTTCCACCATGTACATCAGGCACCTTTACTAAAACATCTGTTTTGAAATAAAGATAATAATTAAATAAATGAAAGAGCAGCCATTTCCCTCAAGAACACCTAGGACTGCACCATATGGACACTAGCACGTCATTACTTTCTCAAGAGCCTTAGAAGTAGCAGGGGAGAAAACCAGCAAGACCAGGCTTTTTATTTCGAAAGTATGGAACCTATTGTATGCCATTAAGAATAATATTATGTATATCGTTAGGAAGCTGCCTGGCTGAAGAGGCTCCTACCAGACACGACAGCTTGTGCAACCACTTCTGAGCTGACAGTATGGCATTTCTTGCATTATGCTCTCCATTTTTCAGAGAAGCAGAGATGGTGGAAAATATTCCATTATCTGCTTCTCTGTCCCTGAGACAATACATTATTCCTTGCAGTAATTATCCTCACAGATTCAATTTATACACGCTTCACATGTAAATGTGTGTTCAGTAAGACACATCATTCCCAGAGTGACATTTCAAGTAGAATGCTCACAACAAGGGCCTGAGAAAGGAAAGAAAGTTAATAAAGACAATATGGCTGGAAAGTGCATTAGGCTTCAGAGGATCAATACGGAAGATATCTCAAGTACAAAAATACTTCATCAAGAAGGAGTTACAGCAATGTAGAGTCTCTTATACTACTGAAACATAATAGGAAACTGCACTGATCTATTAGTGAAAGAGCAAGTAAAATTCTCTTGGTCATGTGAAATCAGACAGCCAAGAAAGAAATAACTTCTTCTTGTGGCTATAGTTCTGAAAAGTTTGACACCAATAGTGCAGCCCAGCCTCCAAAACATAAATTCATATGTTTTACAGCTTGTTTTAAAGCTGGCTCAAAAAGTTCATTAGCAAGTTTACATAATTTAAATTAGCATAGCAACTCAGAAATGTTTTAGCCTTAAACAAATGTAACTAAGCCATTTTAAAATCATTCAAAAATTCAGATCAGCTGAAAATAAAGGTGACAGAAACAAAGGCATCAATTCACAAAAAAGTGTATCAAATGATGAAAATGACACATGAAAGTGTATCACATTATGAAAATTTTATCAAATTTTAGATGTATTTCCATGAGCTGTATAAAATTGACCATGTTTACTATTTCAAAATATAAAGCTGTAGCAAGAATTTTTTTAGATTCTCTTCAAGTTTTTTCTTATATTCAGAGAATGCTATCTCAATACCTTGATTTGTTTCAAAGACAAACAGCTCCCCCCAGAGCAGTCATCAGTCCTACTCTGTAGGTAAGTCATTTCTTACAAAATGCAACTCCCACATTTAGCCAGTGACTGAAATTATATTCCACCTGAAATCCTATGATTCACTGATCCAGGTGTAAAAATTTGGCCCTGTTTATGAACAAAAGCAAACAGAACTGAAATTGTTACAGTAATGATACAATATGCTCCTTACCCCATCTAGAAGAGTGTTTGATAGATGTGTGCGAAGATCTTTACGAAATGGAAATTCCAGGTTGGATACATGAAAAATGGAATTGTCTCTATCAATCATATAAACTTCATTCTTGCCATCAATCAGCATCATGTACCTGCAAAGGCAGTGTTAAGATATTATAACCACAGGTATGTCCTCAAAATCTCTATTATTTTGTTTTTAAAAAAAGTAATCAGGATAGGTATCATTAAAAAAAAAATTAAAAAGGATTTTTTTACATTTAAAAGTTTAAACTTGTAAACTAACTAAAGGGATATCCCAGACCATATGATGTTGTTCTCAGCAATAAAAAATGGGAAAAGGAGAAGAAAGGAGGAGACATTTGGAGTTACAGTGTTTGTCTTCCCAAGTCACTGTTGTGAATGATGAAGCTCAGCTTTTCTGGAAGTGGCTAAACACATGCCTGCCAATGGGAAGTAGTAAAAATTCCTTATTTTTCCTTACATTTATCTCAACGCCTGATCTTTCTCACTTTCACCCTTCTGATTCTCTCCCCCATCCTGTTACAGGATGCGTGAGCTTAGCTGCTACAGCAGTTAAACCAGGCCACACCTTAGATATTCCTTCCACATGGACAAACACTGCAGGGCTACTACAATTCTTCAATTGAGTCCATGCAATAGACCTCTAAAACCCCACGGAGAATTTTCACAGGCATTCTGCATGGAAACAAAGTTTTTGCTAAGCATACCTCTCTACATGCCATCTTCCTTCTATAACTAGATGATCTGGATGGTCCCTTCCAATACAAATCATTCTATGGTCCTGTGATTTCTACGATTCTGTATCTTACTTCAGAGAGATGCTGAGAAACAGCATGTGCTGAGTTTGAAGACAGAAAAAAATCTTTTCTCAGGACAGTGAATTACTTTCATGTAGACCCATCTGTCTGGGTCTCATGGTAATATACCTGTCTAGCTTAGACTCTGAACAAGTTCTCTGCTTGAGAAAGACATTCAACTGATCCAGATATGTCTCATTTTTAAAGTAGGTTTTTTTGAGGTTTTTTTAGCTGTATGGCTGAAAACTCCTCTACTCTCCCAATTTAATAAACTATTGAAATAAAACTCTGAATGTGGTCCAAACAACAGAATTTATCAAAACTCTAATTACTACCAACATAAGACAGAAAAAATTTGGTCAAGGATGGACTAACAAACAGAAGTGTTCTATGAGCAACTAATAATTGAAAATGTGCAAGAAGCAAGAGATAGGCAAGGTTTTGGTGAAACTGAATTTATCAATTAATGAGGCATTTGAGCTGGTTGATTGGTTGAGGTTTTTTGTTTTCTTGTTTCACTCAAAAAGCTTAAGTTCATGAGCTTAACGTCAGGTTTAAAGTTTTCTCCAGATGACATAAGCATTCATGGAGAATTCTTGTAGACTGCTGAACAGTACATTTCTGAGTATTATTTTGAGGTACTATGGCCATTTATATTTTAAGAAGTTAATTAAGGTATTAGCAGATAAGCACTTCTATCAGAATAGAGAACACGCCTCTGGGCAACACCACAAAGGCAAAGAAAGAAGAGTGATGATTTCTCAAACACATTCACTAGAGACAGAAGATAGGAACTTAACTGTCATGCATTGCACTGCCCACTGAGAACACTACTTGCTATTACAGCTGGACATTTATTACTAATTACCTCTATTGTGTGAGCACCCAAAAGCTCCAATTAGTAACCAGGCCCCATTGTTTTAGATTCTGGGCAAGCACACAAGATGACGTGGTCCTACATCAGATAGCTCAATCCAAATGTAAAACCAGACAAGTGAACAGAATAACAAAGGCAGAGCAGCAGTAAGAGCAGTAATAGAACTGCTCATTCACCTCTGAAAACTACATATGGAACTAGAGAACCATGTTTGAGCTACAAACATCATCTCTCAAAACTGTCAGTGCAATCACTATAAACCAAGAAATTCTGACAGACAGAGGGTCCCGTCATCCATGCAGATTAATCTCACAAGCAGATAAAATATCTAGTCATAGAAATGGTAAAATCTAAAGTTTGACTAGAAACTACTTTCCCTTCACTTCTGATCCTGAGGCAAGGTCTGTTAATAATTCTAATTGGACTTTATTATTAACACAATAATTCAGGAAATAGGATGAAAATTTCATTAGCAGAGTGACAGTTCTTGGCGTTAGACAAACAGATCTCCAAATCACCTACCAGTGTATTAATAACTTTAATTTTTAAACTTTAAAAATGTCAATCATCAAACAAAGTTTTCTCTTCAGAAATCAATTATTTTTAGCAAGCCCAAATAAAGGAACCTGTATCAAAGGCTCGTTTGCCTCCACATATATCCTGTATCATGCAGTCCACATCAGCTGGACCCCAAACACATGATAAAAGAATTATTTTATTAGATTTCCATTTTCAGTTGAGTTTGTTTGGGTGGTGGTGGTGGGTTTTTGGTTTTTACACAATTTTGAAGCTGACATGAGCTACACTGAAAATCCTACGTTAAAAATGGAGAGTTTTCCTTTATGTGGATGTTTAGCATTTTTCATCATTAAATTTGAAAGTATATTTCAGGAAGATATTACTTAATGCATAAAATAAGGTAAATTACTTGGTGACTGTCAATCTATTGTCATTGAGATTAACAAACAAGAACAGAACTGCATTTCCCAGTCTCGAAATCCAACACTGTACCCACTGGAACATGTGGCCTCTGCCCTCTTTTCCAAATTAATAGGATTCACAAAACTGGATTTGAAAATATTTCCCCAACACAGTACCTCACTGCACATGGTGTAGTGTTTGCCAAAACATATTTACCACAAAATTGACTGCCTATGTCTTCACAGAAGTTTTGCCTCCAACTTCAATTTTGTGATGTGCTTTATCTCTGTTTAACTTCTTTCTCTCAGCCAAAATGACAGCAACCATCTCAGCAGTAAGCTTACATATGTTAATTCTGTGCCTTATAGGAGTTTTAAAACCGTAAGTATAATATAAAAATGTAACACAGCTTCCTCAAACCTCAAGATCCTATTTTCTGAGCTTGAGCTCAACACACAAGTAATTTTCTGAAGAAAAAATCTACAAGAAGCAAATGGATTAGAAATATTGTTTCAAAGGAAGCTTAAAAATTCAGCTCCTCTAGGAGCTTTCTTTGCCCTGCAGTATTTCTTTAGACAGGTTATATCAAAGAAGATTATTTATTTCGACACAGTGCTGCTGTCACTGCTTTTTTTTCATTTTCCTTTTTAAATATGCCTGTGTCTGTATTATCACATTAAAGAATGCAAAATATAAGAAATTCCATCACCAACTCCAAGCACAAAATACATAGCAGCTCTCCATTCCAAAGGGAGTTCATTACACAGCCTGGAATTCAGTCCTGTGAAAGTGCTGCCCTCCCACACAAATAAGCATTACCCAAATCCGAACAGCAATTAGCATCTCTAATATGCTCACTGATGCAGAGGCAACAACGAAATCCTGCTGCAGATATGATTTTCAATTTCTTAATTTCCTTTTATGATTGACAACATTTCAAAATGTGTCACCACTCTGTAGATGGATCACCTAAGACGAGGCCAAGTCACACGAGTGCTTTACTTTGGACCCTGCCACTCCCTCCTGGCAAGAAAGCATCAACTTCTGGCCAGATGCATCACTGAGGAAACAGTCAGGAGAATGAAAATTAATGACCGCCCTTTATCCACTGACATCTATCTGTGTCACTAAGCTGCTGCAGTTCCATGTTCTGACCCGAATCCACACTGTGCTGGATTTAGAGTAAGTTCAAATTAGAAGAGTTTGAAGCTGGCCTGTGGCACATAGTGCAAAAGCCCCTAAATGCTGATAAATGGGGAAGGCTCAGCTTGCTTTCTTCTATTAATTGCTGCTGGCAATGGTTGCTGCTTCAAAAGATGTCTCCTTGAGGATGAAAAAGCCTAGATACAGGGATACTAACACAGGAACTTGTAAGAAGACTTAGAATATTATTTTCAATGTGTCCTTCCAAACAAAAGGAAACAATGTCTTTTTAATCAGCACACTAACAGTTCTGTCACAAACCACCTTCTTCCAAAGTGGCACACATGTCATTTGCATGAGTACACAGCACACCAGCCATCAAGAAACACTGCTTGCCACATGCAGAAGCTGCTGTAGAATTATGTATTCAACAGTCCAAATTCCAAATAATTTTTTTAAAAACACATACACAGACCTTTGGAAGTTAGTCTGCTCTGAGTATACCAACACTTTGTATTTCTCTCACTCATTTTTAGGTTAAAGTACGCTATCAACAGTCTCCACAGCACTTTAAAAAATCCCTTAGATTGTGACTGACAGTCATTTCCAATTAACAGCTTCCAGCTCCAATATTTCTCATTCATGACCATGCATTTTATGCTACTAAATATCTTTCCAGTTTTATTATTCTGCTCCTCACTGAATACAGTGGCTGATCTCTCTCATTTGTTTATCAGAAAATACTTGGTTTCTGGTTCAAAATACTTAACGATAAAACAAAATTAATATTCAGGATCTTGTGGCTTTTTATGCAATTTCTTTCAAAACCATCCACTGCCATTTTCTTTCAATCTATTCTTTACCTGCCTTAAAACTCTAGCCATCTTCTTAGCCTCTCTCTCTCTAATAAATAGAAGTTTTGTCAAAGTCCAGAAGCATGAATCTTTCTAGGTCAAAACCGCAATTTTTCCCTCATATGAACTCCTACCAAAATGGCTGAGCTCAGAGGAAATCCCATTCCTCATCTATACTGCACACTGTGCTCCTCCATCACAGTAATTCTGAGTAATTCTATTAACTCCTGCCCTTAGGGCAACCAAATCTGTCATTTAATAAGGAGAAAACCTGCATTTTTGTACTATTTTTACCTCTCATTACAATCATAATGATTTAAATTTAAAGCAAAGCCTTACCATGATTGATCCAAACTTAGCTTCTAAAATCAAGACCTTTTTTCCCCTCAGTATAAAAATACTGTTACTAAGCTCTAGTTTAGTACATAAATGTATATTGTATATCTCTTGCTACACTCAGAAGCACCTGGATTTGTCACCTGCTAAAATGCTCCACCGATGATTCTCCATCCTTATAAGAGCATAGAATTCAGCTTCTAGTTAACTTCCACAATTGTAAGGTGTCTCCATGGTGTGAAATAACCCGTTCCCTGTGCTTCAAAACTGCCTTGGTTAAACTCTTACTATGGAGGTCAAGACACTCAGCTTGCATTAGATGTTCAAGTGTGCTCATAGTGACAGCTCTGACCAGGCATCTGCAGGAGATTCAGCAGTCACTCAGAATTTTCTTTAACAATCCTGTAGTGATTTTTTTAAAATATCTGAACTCTGTAATATTTTTTTTATCCTTCAGTTATTAGGAAAATAAAATGTTATTCCTCATATTTTATCTTGCATCTTTCCTAAACAAAATTAATGCTTTCCAATAATTTATGTTAGAGTCAAGAAAGTTATGCTAGTTCATCTGCTACACCAACACCTAATTTTGTGAGCAATCAGAAGGTTTCCAACATCCAGCCTCATGTTCTGAATCACTAGTTCAAGATACCACTGCCCTGACTCAATGCTAGTACAGAAAAAAAAATAACTTTCTTATCTCACTGATTATCTCATACATCACAATGGAAGGGCTATGCTTGATTTTGATATTCATAGCACCATTTCAGGTGGAAAAGACCTTTAGGACAATTGAGTCCAAATGTAAGCCTAACGCCGCCAAGTCCACCACTAAACCATGTCCCGAAGTGTCACATCTACAAGTCTTCTAAATACCTCCAAGCATTGACGAACTGATCTTCACAAATCACCCTGCTTATCTGAGAATAAAGAATTTCATTTCCACAAGATTTGCTGAGGTGGTATTCCAGATAATGAAGTAACCTCATGAAGTCACCACTGGAAGTTGAAAGATACCAAACAGCTTATACAGCCTTTCTGTCTCCATAATTTTTACCACTCATCAGTCTCCTCCAGTTATCTCACTCAGCATCAAAATCTTTTTCTTATTCTTGTCTGCCACTGGTCTCCTTTAAATGAAAGTTTCCCTTTTCATTTGTTCCCCTTGACAAGGCAAGGTCCAGAGGAGTTATTTTGTGACTGTTATGGGCCTGAACATCATCAAAAGTGAGGCAGTAGATCTGGAGATGACATTTACTACAGAAGTCTTCAATATGCCCAAAACTACAGCAACAAACACTGCAAGTTTTGATATCCAAAGGGTACTACAGCCAGGAGGAGAAGAGATGTGACCACACTTCCACAACCTACAAGGTTCTAAATTAACTGTCAGCTGAAAAAGCTCATATAGCAGTTACTTTTTAGGGCTCAGTGAGAGCACAGAACAGCAGGTGCAGCCAAACAAGCAAACAAACAAAACAAAACAAATCAGCAAACAAATAATTAGGTCAGATAACGAACAGAATAGTAAAAAATACAGAACTAATGTTGAATCATTATACAGCTTTATGGTATTGCCTCACCTGGGGAAGTCTTTTAATAAAGGAGACATTGGCAACACCAAGGACCATGGAAAAATGCATAATAATTGTGAAAACTACTATAATTTCTCCTAATAAACTGGTGCAGTTGAGACTGAGTTCGAACTTTAGCTTTTCCTGTTTTATACATCAAATATAAAGATGCTTTAATTAATTCAATCAGCAAATTCCGATGGCAAATTCAAAACCAGTGTAAAACTACATTTTCTATCTAAAGAATAATTATACTGTGATACTGCTGGTAAAATGAAGAATTTAGCAAGGTTAAAAAAGACTATCCAGTTACAGTGCTTTTCTTGTCTGTCTTACAGGGTTTTAATTAAGTTAGAGCGCTGTGGGGATTTTGTTTCTTTATTTTTAGAAGGATATTAAACCTTATGGGTTAAATTTAAAGTTGTCTTGTAATCATTATTTGACTTACATTGAAGGGTAAATTAAACTACAACTACTACATATTGAGGAGCTCTTAACGTGCATTATGATGTGATTTGTCTAATGTAAAACAAAAGAATTGTTAACAAGCTAGAAAAGACATTACCCAGTAACAACCTGTATACTAACAGATTAATTTTAAATACTAAATTCTCTTTGTTTCACCCAAATTTTAATGATGCTAAGTGCATTTCTCAATTAGCGATACAAACACTGTTGAAAAACAACTGCATAGCACAATGTTCTGATTACTTTTTTTCAAAGATGCAAGATTAAAGGAACAAACTATGTCTTGACCTTGACAGAACTCCTGAACTGTTTTGTAATTTTTGCTGTTGTTGTTGTTATTATTATTATCTTCACTGTTTATTGCAGATAGATTTTCAAGCTTGCTTGAACTTCTTTGGCTCCATCCCTCTTCACAAACCTTTGTCTGAAAACATCTTGGAGGTTTAGGGCAAAAATCATGCCTGAAGCAACAGGCTAAAAAATATATATATAAGAAAGAATAACAAATTAATTTAGCATTAGACGACAAGTAGTTACATTGCTTCTTTCCCCAAGCAAGTCTCTCATGGAGGGTCGTAACAGGGCAGTCACAAAAAGAGTAACACAGCTTTGAAAAAGGAGATCCCCTTAACTTGGAACTGATTTATGCCGGAGCATATTCTGGGTCAATTCTGCCTGCATCACCAGCACAAGCCACAGCAGGAACACAACTGCCATTTGTGCTCACAGGACAGGTCATCTCCAAGAGAAAGGGATGCCCTAGATATCTGTACAGTTCACCTTCACAAACTGAATGTCATTCTGCCCTGACTGAACATAAGCCGTTACACTTCATGGATGTGTCTGTAATCCCCCCCAAGGAGAACCAGTAGCACAGAATGTACTGTTCCACTATTACAAGTGGTCTGAGAGAAAGGAAAAAAAATAAATAAGCCAGTAATCACTGATACTGGTTGCTTGAAAATCAGATATACATGCAGGCACACCCTTTATCTGGATCTTATTAGAACATTTTAGGACTACAGTTGAATATTATTCTTCTAAGATTAGTATTCCTAGCACAAGCTACATAATAAGCATTTTAATGCATTAACTATTTATAAATAGACAAAAGAGCTTGCTTATAAGAGAATCTGTTTAAATTCTCAAATAGTTACATATGAATAATCAGTTAGGTAGCATTTTTCAAAGAGCCCAGAATTGTGACCACAAAAATTTGTGTTTTGTCAAGAGGTTTCAGAACTGTGAAGTATCAGGCCTGCTCCACAGAACATACTTCCTGTATAGCATCTCATCAGCAGTGCTCCTAAAACACTTTGGAAGTGCTCCTAAAACAAGGAAGGGACACAAACCCCTTCTTTCAGAGTCCTGACAGTGTTGCATGCACATAAAAATGAGAAACCACAACCTAGAGTAAGAATGCTTGCTTTGGCCATTCAAGTCAACTTGGTTAGAGATGTTCTGTCACACCTATTTATTCATCCCTCTGCACTGACCCAATGACTGAAAAAGGAAGATTTCAGGAGATAAAGAAGCAACAAAGTGATACAGATGTGTCTTACTAATAAATACATAAACATACCATCACCAGCCCCCCACAAAAAAAACAAACACAAAACCAGACATATTTTTATATCCAATGCTTCCATATATTAGTCCAACAGTTTATGACATTCTATGCTGCCTCGTTTGACTGACAGTTTCCCAATCAAGAGAGACCTCTCCTGGTTCAAAATTAATAGTCAAACAAAATGAATGAGTTATCTGGCTATCAAAACCTGACAGCTCCTTTTCTGCTGTCAAAGTCTGCTAGCCAAAGCCTAGACAAGCCCTCACTGCTGGTACAGTGGGGAAAACAGGGGAAAAGGACAACATGGCAACAGGTGGAGATAATGAGGCCACCGTGTCCTAGACCCTCCTTGCCCTGAGCTAGAATATCTTTACCTAGAGGCAGGGGACATGCCAAACAAACCAGAAGTGTCCTAAACCCAAATTCAACTTATCAGTTTTATTTTTACACTCTCAAATGAAAACTCAAGTAAGCACATAATATTTATGGGTTCTAATGCTGTGGAAAAAATAGCAAGTATTAGTGTTATAATCCTAAATTTACTGGCCAACACAACTATACAGGACAATTATTAAGACGCAGAGCAAGCAACAGCTCCTGAACCTCCAACTCCCTAGTGTCAAAACACATAATTTCTGCCTCCCCATCCCATCTCCTCTTCCTCTCCTACGTAAATGCACAAAATAAGGCATAAATTAGGCATCTGCTTTTAGAAAATTAAGAGGAATGCTGTATAGAGTACTTAATATCTATGAATTGCTCCTTTCAGCAATCATTAGAAAGGCACTTTATACATTTTAATCCTGAACCATTTATGTGATCTTAATACACTTTTGCAGAAGCTTCTGACATCATGTTATCATTAAACATTCAAAGTTAAACTGCAGGTTCCTAACAACTACTAGTAGTGTAGTTTATAAAATCTATCTATTTAGAGCTTTTAACCTTGACTGGAAGGGAGTAAAAGCTTTACTGCAACCATTTCAATGACTTTCACAACTTTCGTTTCCAGAGAAAATATATACAATCTCCACTTAGACACATTATTCAAAGTAATGTCAGTGAAATAAATTCCACATGGATTGCAGCCATGATTTAAAATGATTTAGATTTAAAATGGGTGAGCTTGTTTTCCCCTAAAGAATGGATAAAATAATTATGAACAAGGACCACAAGGGACAAAGGCATGTAAACAAAAAATGCATTTTTTTACCCCCATAACCTTAAAAACTTATCAAAAAAACCACAGTGTGGAGATTGGAAGACTGGACTAAGAACAGTCAGTTTAATCTTTAAAGTAAGGGTTTTGGTTCCAAATCTCTTCTTTAAGTGTCACCCCCTTTTGACAATTTCATGCAAATAATAATAGAAAAACCCTTACAACTACTTCTTTGAGACATTCAATGAAAATAATACAAATATCTGAAGAATGGCTGTCCTATACACACAAATGATGTATAATCACCCATTGAGGCTTTGCCCATTGCTGATAGTTATATAAGCACGATTGAATCAAGCTCATTTAACTTGCAATCAAATAACTTGGATTAAGCTCAGTTTTTCACAAAACCTGTCACTCCTATAAAAAAATCCATTTGGTCCTGAAAAGTCTATTCAGCACATGCCCAACCCTGGAATATTTCCATCCTTTAAAATTTCCCACCACTGAAACATGCCACAGAGACAGGAATACAAAACACTACCAACTAATGGTGCAAAACTGATCAATATTTAAGTCTATTTCTTAAGATAAGTGGGGAGAAGAAGGAAAAGGAAAGGAAGGTGTGGTTTAAAAGCAGCCAGATGATTCTTGCATGGGTTCTTCACCCTATCCTATGATTAGGAGGCCAACATCCTTTCCTTACTCCAAGACCACAAACGTGTATTAACCTTAAACATGACTCAATGATAAGGCACTCAAAACACAATTTATAATAATTCACTTTCTCAGTAGCTATCTGGGTCAGAAGACAAGGTGCCCAGGGAGAGAGTATTCATATCTTGAGAAACATTCTTTTACACATAAATGCTTTGTTGTGATTAACAGCCCTTAACTTTCCTGCTAACACCATTTCTGAAGATGTCTGAAAATCTCAACTCCGTACATTTTTGCCCCCCTCCTCTAAATTAGGGAATAATGCACTATCCATTGTGCAAACTTCTACTTCAGGAACTTTCCACTACTGGGCAGAAAATTCCACATCCATGAGAATCTGGTCATGTAATTTGTACAATCTGAAAATTAATCTATGGCTTCTTTCTCATTCCCATTAGTCTCCTTCAAGTTGAATTCCACACTAATATCTTTGCTCCCAGGAGACAAGTTTTCTATTGCAAACTCAGGACACTCCAGATCTGCTCTCATGACAATCTAGTCTCTTGTTCTTAATAATGAGTTCTCAAGTGTATAGATTTGGGATTTAATTGGATTAGTACTACTCTCCAATCTTCTCTGTCCTGCTTCATGCTCCTTATTATCTCAATTTTTTCTCCTCTCTCTCAGGTATAATAGTTTTTCCATTAACCCATTCAAGTATCTTTTCTTTAGGTGTTTCTAAACAGGCAACCATTTTGCTTCCTTGCCACCTAATTTTGGGCTAATATCTTTTACACCTCCTAATTTCTAAAACAAACAAACATCTGTTTCTCAGTTTCCTTCTGGTTTTTTTTTTTAAGAGTTGTTCTTTAGCAGTGATGATTTTTTCACAATTTGTTCTAGACCAAATGACTTTTGGATAACTTCTCATATTAGGAATTTGCAATTTCTCAATTATGCATGTAAGCTCCATCTCATCAGGTAAAGGATCAAAGAGTAGGGAAAGAAAAATTGCTGAGCCATGGAAATCAGAGAGAAACTTCAACCTTGTTTTCATGACATCTATAGAAAAGTTATCTTAAAATATACTAAGTAGATTTCCTTCAAGTAAGGGTCACAAATACGTTTCTGAAAAGGGTGCAACTGTCAATAATTTTCAAGTTCTTAAAAAAAAAAAAAGAAATTTTCTTCAATTTCTACAAAAAGCTGAACTAAAAAAAACCCTAGGAAATTATCACAACTTAAATAATATAGTAACTAAATCAAAATAATTATATTCAATATAAATCAATACTCTCAATACAATATATCTATACATAGATATATTGATTTATTGATTGATACATTCAAGATAAATCAAACTTATTTGATCAATAAACAATAAAAAAAATGCCCATCCGTTTTACCATACAATTAAGTGTACATTTACTATTTTTGTTTTGTATTAGGATAGCAACAAGAAGTTAATTACTTAAGCAACAGGCCTTTCTTTTAACGTAAATGCAATTGGCAAAACATGAAAGAAAAAAACAACTTCACAGATGTACCTAACTATTTTGTTACAAACATGTTAGACAATTAGCGGCAATTCTCAAAGAGCTGTTTTATTCTGCATCTACTTAATTGCATTTAGATATCTGCAAGCCATCAAAATTTGCATGAATATTTTTCAAATTTAATAGCCTTTGGCAAGAACTACCTGTTCTGCATTTTTTAAAATATCTGTCTTAACATAATTGAACAGCCACAGTATTATGATCATATTTATTATTTTTCACAAAACTGCATGTGTACAAATGTGAAAAATAAAAAGGTACTCACAGATATGTTGGAAAATAACTTACTCCCCTTAATAGGTTCCATTTAGTGCAGGCCACATTTTACCATTGTAAAACCTAGTCCTGTTCCATTGTTTTGATTTGAATTATTCCAGAGCCATTTTTAAGCTTTTTATTATTCTTAGTGTTAGCAATCTTTTCTTCAGAACTGGTGTCTCATTACTTTACCCTGCCTGAACATTCAGCTCCACTCATTAGAACAAGCATCTGCTACAAACAGTATTAATGAGATCCATATGAAGGGATACAACAAGCCATTACCCACCTGGGCTAATCATTTTACAGTACAAAGCTGATAATGCAGAGTCATCCCAAGGCTGGGAACATACTGTTACAATTACCTTACTCAGACAGTAACTACTACTTCAGAAACACAGCACTGCAAAATTGGATACATTTGTAAAGATGTATCTACCTTGTAGCTACTGTTAACATACAACACATATTTCATCTCAACAAACCCAAAAGGCATGATTTAACTAGTGGGAAATTTGCCCTTTGGCTTATGAATAGATCAGCATTAAAATTATTTATAAGACACCAATAGTTTGATTACTGTTCCAAAAAAAATACAGAATTTACACCAAACCAGTCAGAATAGCTGCAGAACTCAACGACTTTGATTTAAATAATAATAATTTAAAGCAGTATGATTTTAGAGGTGGTTTTCTCCAAAACAGCATGAGTTTGCATACAGTATTTACACACAACCAAGTAGCTGGTACAAATGAAATATTTCACCAAAGAGTGCCAATGCTAAATGAGCTTCGCAGATCTTTTAATTTAAAGTTCGTTTCTCTAAATCTAAGATACAAATATACATATCTTTATATATGGGCATTTATAAGCAGGAGGGGAGAAGTATTTGTTCACATTGCATTTTTCCTTTTGGGACAAACATGCTCCAGAAGGAATGCTGGAGCAGAACCAGGAGGTGTGCCCTACTGATACTTATGCAACAAGGGCCCTGGAAACCAGGGACAGAACAAGCAAGACCACAGTGAAGGCACAAACTCTTCGAATCACAACAAACTAGGTTAAGCAAGGCTAAGTCAAAAGACTTCTAATTCAGAGCTCCAAGAGAATGGAGGAGGATCAGTTTTGACTAAAATCAGATTCAGCACTTACATAAGTACAAAAATACATAATATGATACTTACTACTCCAGTAAATCTCCCCAACATATTTTATAGAATCACTATCAAATAATTTAATGAATCAATTTCACATTGTTAGTCAATATTATATGAGAAATAATGCCCTTTTACTTACAGAAACACTTTTCCTAAAATTATGGGTAGAAAAATACAACAATGCTAAGAAACCAAGAAAACATGCACAGTTCTACCACTGGATAAAAAAACCCAAACAACAGGGAAAAAAAGAAAAAGAAAAAAACCCCCACCACAACAAAATCAAAACCAACATAGCTCTTAAAAAAGAGAATGAGAGGTTCAGCTCCGATTTTTAGTAAATGCTTTTGAAGAAAAGTAGAAATCCTTAGTGAAGTTACTGACACTGCATATCAGTTAAGAGAATGTATAAAAAAATGCTTCAGTCACGAAACTTCTAGGAAAAATTACTGCTGCAGAAATAAAATACAGGTATTTAACAAATAGTGAAATTCAAGAAGTTTGGCTAAGTTGAGCAAATGTTGCTATTAACTAAAATAAAACTGTTTTATTTCAGTGAGAAAGTATAAAAAAAAGTTAATACTTATGCACCTGCTTTTCTTTAAGTCCAATATGGCTGACAAAACAACAGTGCTTTTCAAGCAAAGAAAAAGAACAAAGCAACAACAACAACAAAAAAGCATGCAAGCTCAATAATATTCTAATAGGCAAGGTCTAGACTGCTGCATCTAAACCACTTTTAACAAAATAGCTTCAGAGACATTTGAGGACAGAGGTTCCATCTCCAGATAATGTAAGCAGGGGATCCATAAATGGGTCTCCACTAACTGATGTCTTAATATTAAATTCAAGAAGGTCACGCCTGTCAACACAAGCATTCAGAATAACTAATGAAAATCTGTTTAATTGCATATGGAGTCTGGACCACTGGAGAACTAAATAATTAGAAGCACAGCCAATGTAAAAATGATCATAATAATTTTTCATTGTTGATTAGGATACAAATCATGCAAAGTGTCTAAATGTCCAAATAATAGCTCCGGTTTTCATCTTTAATCTCTCTTTCATATTATTTAAGGTGAATTTCATTAACACTGGATCTCTGTAGCTCCATTTTCTTCTCTGAATATACCTATCAGTCTCTGTATCTTCATAATCTATTAGCAGTTATTATGTTTTGAAAACATTTAAAAGAGCTATTTAGTTCCTTCAGTTTTGTTCTTCATCCATTCTGCTTTCCCACCATTCTAAAACTAAAAACTCAGCATAGAATGTTCAAAATACTGAAAATTTCTACAAGAATCTACATGTACATTTTCATTTTTTTTTTCACAAAATACAGTCTTTCAGGTACTCTACTGTGTTCTGTATAATTGCTTTAGTATGCAGAACGTGGGCATCCCATCCACACATTTGAGTAAGAAAATGAGAATATTACGTAGGACATCAATTTTCCAAATTAATAACATGGAATATGACAAAGACCCTTCAGGTCAGTTTAAGCTGGCTGACTTAATTTGTTCAGGGTCAGCAGCTTTGGAATGCCCTATGCCCTGTACTGCTCCGAGAATATGCCGCGCCGTCACAACACCCCATTGCTGTAAATTCCCACCCTGAGAACATCTGCACTGCACTATCCAAGTGCTTGTGCACACAGTCAGTGTTAGTAAACCAATTATTCCCCCACATTTCTTAATGCTTGGATGCCATACTGACTGCAAGCTTTCTTTGACTTTTCACGCCATGCTCAGTCCAAGCTAATAAACCTTTGAAACACAAACTCCACAGAGGAGAGACACTTGAAGGGTCTGGGGTTTTTTTATACAAGACAGCTTAGTTCTGGCTGAATTGTCCTGAATCCTGAATGACTTCAAGTGGAGCCAGTTGGCAATTCTTGTAAGACATCCAATTCCCCATACTCCCTAGGATTTTCATTATCTAGGATACTCTATTATTAAAGATAACAAACCTAGCAATAAAAAGAACTCAGGAAAAACTTTAGAATATGTCAAATCAGTCCAATTAGGTTGCAGTCTGTTCTTAAACAAAAGGCACCCCTGCAATGAATGTAAGAGAACTGGTGAGGGAAGATAAAATTATTGACTCTTTAGCTTACATGAACTATGTGTTTGAACAAAGGATCACAGTATGAATAAAAAAAACACGTACAAAACTTCTAATACTACCCAGCTTCTGAAGGATCAATTAAAAGTTTTAATTTAGCTTATAAATAAAGTCTTCACCTTAGCAAACTCGCACTGCTATGTAAGATTATTCTAAGACCTTGGTGGCAAGCCATGGCTGACAGCCAGGCAAGGGTTATGGAGAAGTGTAAGGGTACCTGCCCTTTAACAGTCAGTGTGTAAAGCAGCTGCTAGAAAGAAACTTGGCCTCAAACTTCAGCAAATGTTGGGTACCAAGACAGAATAAAAATTAATCTCTGGAGCCTATTTTGTTGCTGTGCTTTGTCCTTTGTACAAGCAAATTCACTTTCCTGAGAAAATACAAACTGTCTACTGAATTTACTGTGTTTTGCTTTTTCATTTGAAATGAACTTACCGGGTGCCGTCTGCTTTCCAGCTAACTTTATATGGCTTCTGCTCCAAAAATTTAATATTTTGCTTGTCCATGGAAACAGGCTGTGCCCCAGGGAATCCAGTCCTAATAAAAAGAACCATGTTTACTAATGGTTCTGCAATAAATAATCACACAAATAAATACATTTTTTACATCAGACTCAAGCCACACTTCGTACCAGACTTGTTGCAAGGTTAACTCTGAGTCAGAGTTAATAAAGTATTTTTCAATAGAAGTCAAAAGCTTATCTCATAAGAACAAGGTTATTTGCTTATGACAAAACACTAAATTATGTGGAAATTCAAAGTTTTAACTTTGCACAAAGAGATATTTAGTTTAAAAAATTACAGACACGATAAGCATCAACAAGTTAGAAAGCAGTGTGGATCAGCAATTTTGGAATGCAAAAAGTTCAGAATCATAGACATTAAAACCAACATTTTCATTAGCATTGGACACAAATCCAAGCTGGCTACAAAAACGAGTATTATACCTCTATACTGAAGTGTAATAGCAATGGTATAAATAAATCTACTGCTTGAGAAAGAATTAAAATTTACACAAATAGTTGGACTAGGCTATATCTGGAATTTGAACAGCAACATTTTGTTATCTCAATGGAAAAGTAATTCTAGAATCTTGTTTCTTAACATCGAAAACTGATCATTCCATTTCATAGTACAGTGCAAGACTTTCACTACCAAGTGTGTTTAAGGCTTTTTTTAACAAACAATCCATCCAAAAATGGTCACTTTTTTCTCATTTTTACAATGAGCAGTTTGATTCTGCAGAATATAACGCATTTCTAGATAGTATAAATAAGTAAGTTGTAAATATTCTCATACCCTTCCCATCCACAGAACTGCTGACATTTTTGCTGTATTCCTCCTAATTTTGGTTGTGTTGTCACCTGGGTGACCCATTTAACTGTTATTCCTTCCATGAAAATTGCACCCTAAATGAAAGAAATTTTTTTAAAAAAATTAGTATTAAAGCCTTCATAAAATCAAATTAGAATATGTCAATACAAGATTAAGTCTGTGTTCACAACCCTCTAGAACAATACTAGCTTGAATATTCCCTAAGGATTTACCCCCAAATGCCAGGATACATTAGCTGAGCTTTGCCAGGAAACTCACAGGTGAACCATATTACAAACCCAGGAACTGAAATTAGTTATTTACGAGGAAAAAAGGCAATAGGTACACAGGCAAAAAAAAGAGATAGCTAGTACTTAGATGCTTACACTACTTAGCTAATACTCTCAAGAAAGTTGATCTAGGACAAAGTCAACAAAAGAGAAAGTATAAACAGCAGATTTACAGCAGATTACAAAATATTTACGTAAATGTATTTTTATAATTTATTCTCAATATAAACCTGGTGATTAAAGTGGACTTGCTATCCTGAATGCCCCAGAAAAGCCTATGTAGAGACCAAAACAACTAAACTGGAAATAAAACTCTAAAATAACTTGTACATTCCAGAAAAAGTTTGATGCCAAGAGGAATAAGAACCAATCTGCATAACAGAACACATGAAGGCCATCAGGTCTACAAAACTACAAAATTGAAGATGTCTATGGAGATCTCAAATCAACCAGACTTAATTCAACAGAATCTCAAATAAATTTTCAATGCACATGAAGAAGATCAAACCATTGCTAATCCTGCATGTGAAGATAGATACAAGTATCTCAGATCTGTCCCCTAAAACACTTGAAACTAGCAAACAAATCCAGCTGCATACTACTGATGAAAGGAGTAGCATTTTTCTCCTCTGCATTTCCACACACTGTGACACTCATCTGTTATACACCTGAGCAAGTCTAGGAACTAATTTGGAAAAATAACATCATAAATCTGTAATCTTCTGCCAAAATAGTATCCTAAACTAGCTTACCATAGGATAACAGTACTAGTGCCAGCACAAGGAAAGCAAAAGGGAAAGCAGGGAAAAGCAGGACCACAGCTTTCAACACAGCCTGCAGTTAGTTAAAATTGGCTCAGTCACGTCACCAAATCACATTCTGAGAACAGAACATCCTAAAGATATATACTGGTTCATAACCTTAACTACCTTGAGCTCCACAGACTTTCTGTGTGTCACTCACCCCATCCAATTTTCATGGGCACCAGCCAGTGCACCAGCACACAGGGGAGTGGGCGAGAGAGGCAGACAGCTACTCGTGCCTGGCCAGCACATTGTCTGAATTCTGATAAGTGGTGAAGAGCACCAGGAAACAAAGGAAGATGGTTCTGCCTTGCTTCTGTGAATAATGGCAGAGAGCAATGGCAGTATGACTGCTAAGATTGAAGTAACAGGCAGGGAACAGGAAAGACTTTCCAGAAAAGAAAAAGTAATAAACATAAAATTCGTACTTGAAAGTGTTTCTCGCAGATTATCTGCTTCAAGTATAATCACTAGCTAAGGCACAGCACTATGAAAACAGTGTGAGTCACTTGGGCCTTCGTGCTTGGCTAACTTAGCACTCCAGGTTTCATGAGGACATTCTTTGGATAAAGCACTAAAATTGAGCCAGACCCATGCAGTTTTTACCCTACTGTTCAGCTACCAATGCCTTTGGAAACAGGACACTGGAGACCATGGTGCAGAGACTCCAGAGAACTCAGATCACCACCACATTGACTCCTCAGCACCTGATACTAAACCAAGAGTTATAAGCCCTTAAGGGATCCAAGGAAACTACATGCACTTAGTATCTGCACTCTGCACAACCTTCACATCATCTGTACTGATCAACCTTGCCCCACTTGCCATGAATTTCTCCACCCATCACTTCAGCTGAAGGAGAAGTGGCAGTGTGGATCATTCTGTGTTGGTTCATATCCTAAACACCATCTGGAGGAGTGCGTAAGTGGGAACAGCCCCAAACACCCTGACCCTAGTGGCTATCACCAGGCCTGGGTGAGAGCTGTCTTTAGCTACTCAGACTTGACTGCATGCCAATATGCTCAGAGACTGCCTCCCAGAAGACAATAAACATTCCAAAACATGTCGGGAAGAGACATCTTCTAAAATGAAGGAAGTGAGAGACAGGGAGTTGCACTGATCAGCTGAGATTTAATACCTAGAAACATGGGTCCAAATCACAGTAACTGCCTCTTGGCATGTACAAGTAAAAAAGAAAACAAAATCATACCAACTCTCACTCAGTAGCAAAGATGTTCCGCTCAACATTTAGTTTT
Organism: Illadopsis cleaveri; assembly: GCA_013399915.1. Classification (NCBI taxonomy): domain Eukaryota; kingdom Metazoa; phylum Chordata; class Aves; order Passeriformes; family Timaliidae; genus Illadopsis; species Illadopsis cleaveri. The sequence goes on along the minus strand of VXBB01020381.1, from coordinate 344,008 downwards.
CCTAATGAAACAGGCTTCACAGAATTGGCACTGCAAGCATTTGCCTTGGTTTGTCTTTTGTTTGGTTATCTTGTCCTAATAGAGGAACTCAGAAAACATGGTGTAGATGTAACTTCCATAAAACAGAAGAGTAACCTGTTTCAAAACCAGGTTCAGAGGAGTCAGCATGTCACTAACGAAATGGAAGAATCTGCAGGGTCTGGTTTAGGCATAAGATAATCAATTTATTTCCACTAAACTTCCAGTTAGCATTCTTATTTTTGTGACATCTCTGACTTTAGTAACTGGGATATAGACTAGGATGGTACTTTAAGATTCAGTGTTATCCTTAATTTTAAAAATGGGCTGGAAATAACACTGTGCAATTCAGTATAAACAAAGTTCTACACTTAATAATGGATAAGAAATTATACAAACACACACTGGTAGATAATTAGAGAAAAATACATGGAAGCAGCAAGAGACCAAAAGCTGAATTAGTACTGTTCTGCTTTGTGAAAGGCAATTATGTTGAGATACATAAACAGAAATATTAGCCTTAAGACATGTGAAATTAATTTCTCCCTATTAAGCCTTACAAGGATGGCCTCAACTAGAGGCTTGCATTCAATTACAGGCACCACAGCATCAGGAAAACATGAGTCAACATGACAGAATACAAAGAATAACAAGAAAGGTCAGGAGTACAGAAAGTATGGACTATAAGGAAAAAGTGAACTAATAAGCATTTAACATGGAGAAGGAAATGATACCCATATTCAAGCACATAAAACAGTGCTGCCAAACCAAAAAATAGTATTTTTCCCATATCCTTCAAGATGCCCACAGGCAGAACAATAAGTGCAAGGGTTAAACTTCGCAAAAGAGAGTTGCCTCAAGTCACTAATATTGACAATCAATGTACTGTGATAGTGAACTAATTAATATCCTCATTACGTCAAATCAGTTTAATTGCTTCCTTCAGTCTCGCAGATGACCACAAGACACCTGCACTCAAAATCATGAAGAAAATCATTAACAGCCACCATCTCTTCCAGATTATTTAAGATGTCACCATTCATTTCAGAAGCAATGCATCTCACACCCCGTAAAATGCAACTTACGTGGGACTAGAAGACAACATTCCTCAATAAACAGTAAAAGTTCCATTTGACCCATAAAAGATTCGTAGGCTCTGGCTCAGAATTACAACTTTTAGTCCAATTTGCAAAATGAAGTACTTTTTCCTGAAGTGAGATTCTAAGTTTCAGTTAATAATGTTGTTTTGATGCTACAATCAATACTGCATGCATTGACAAAGTCAAAACTTGCTTGGATGTCCTGTGCGGTGCCTCAGACTGCAACAAGAAGATTTCCTGGTACTTGTCAACTTCCTTCATGTTATGACAAAGGAAACGGTAATGGCTTTATGCTCTAATGATTCTTAGATTTCTGTAGTGTAGAAAAGAACTGTCAAGATTTTTTTGACATCAAAATATGGAAGTTTTAATGAAAAATGTTGCAGTAAAGTTTCTCACATCAGAGTTTCTGAAATGGACAGTATACTAACTTCATTTCACAGGCTAGCTGGCAGTTGTTTCTGACTATTCATTATCCTAGCAAGATGCCTGGGAGCTGTCTCCTCCTCTACTACTAAACTTTTCTTCTGTCTCCACAAAATTCACAACACAGCTATCACTACAGTTCCCTCTAGTTTTACACTGCCTACCCCTAGGCTTTTATGAAAGAGATGAATTATAAAAGTGGAAACATCTGCTGCAGGAAACCAACACAATACCGAAAATGCAGCCCTTTAGAGAGTAAAACAAGAACATCTGAGCAAGAGGTATTTACCTGATACTCACTCCCCCTGTAGACCGCATATTTACAAGGAATCACAGATAGACTGTATCCATCTCTACTGAGTTAAGAAGCAGTCCCATCTGCCAGCCAAGAACCATGGTAAAGAATTCTGCCCGTTCCTCCTCTCCGTGTTAAAGAATGTTCCTCCAGAGCTGCAAAACTGAATTATACGAATATGCATATTAACTAGATGATTCTTTCTTTCACAAATTATCTAACCATCATTAACTTTTAGTTATTGATGTGCTTATTCGTATAATTCAGCTTCCAGCTTTCAACAAAACTATGGTGGCAGACAAGAAAAAGCCTGGGAAGCCAGTATCACTCCTGTTAAATAGACCAGTAGAACTTTACACTTGATGAAAAGAGGCTTTCATTGTAATTTATCATAACACCTCAGTTCCTAATGCATCAGAGGGCACATCAAAAAAACTTTAAGGTTCCAGCCCATCCAAAAATATTTAGCTATCAATGTTCTACTGCAAGGCTAATGGAGGCCATACCCCCTAAATATAGTTTTACTATGTTTTTATGGTGTGGGAAATTTTTTATTCCAGATGAGGGATAATTTGAAAGTTTTCAAAGTTCATCTCGCTTCTCAAGACTGGATTTTGTATTCCTGTCAGGCTAATATTTTCCATACTCCACCTGTAAACCTTGTTGACCAGCTGCAGTAACAACAAAATGCTTTTTTGCAGCCTATTTCAATATGAGGATATCCAAGTGTCTGCAAACAAATGCACCTCAGCACACAGGTGAAATAATTCAGTATTAGGAAAAAAAAAACCAACCTATTTTTGCACTCAGCAATAGTCTAGCCTACTTTATTTGCAAATAAAAAAGCGAGTCAGGAATTTGAAGAGACCTGAGTCATTAGTCTTCAGATGATACAAATACAATCTCTGTACTTGAGTATTAGTTCCATGTCATGGTAACTACAGTAACTTATTTCATTAGAATTATGCAGGTGTATGTCAGAAATCACAGTAAGTGATCAGCCATATTTCTTATAAAGCTAAAACAGCTCTGAACACAATACAATTTCAAAGCTGCCTTGGTTTTTTTAAGCTCATATTGCTTTTTCCTAATCCAATTTTCAATCCTACAAAATTTCCCAAAGAAAGACTATTTACCAAAATGAGCACTGAATTTTAAAAATTCTGAATTCCATCCACAAGACTAAAAAACAAGAGCTGTTCCCACCCAATTCTAATACCATTTCATCTCTAAAGACAGACTGAATAATTAAAAAGCACTTTACTATCTCAAAAAATTGTTACATTAGAAAATTTCTAAGTCATTTTTACAACTGGAATATTTGAGGTGTTGAATATTAAAGTTCAAGGTTCACATAGGAAATACATAAAAGTTTACAATGGATCTACAATTTTTTGCAGTTAGAGACAATGTTTCCAGTCCCCATTTGCAAGAGCAATGACACTTCAATAGCACATACGGTGAGGTGACTGATGGGTCTGAGGTGATGAAATTATGTTTAGCAATTAGAATACTAAGGTCCAAATCAAAATTACCAGTTTTAGGCGTTCTTTTCTCCTCTTGCCAAAGGAAGAGCTTGATGATCCGGGTTCTGATTCTGGGCCTCCAGTTTTACCATTATCTTCATCCTCTTCATCATCTTCATCAAAGCACCATTCTGGAAGCTCTGGTGGTGCTGGTGCATCATCTTCATCGCCATAACGACGAAATAATTCCTTCAAATAGTCACCTTTATAAATACCTGGAGGTCTGGCCTGAGCAAAAGTAGCCACAGCATCCTCAATACTGTCAAAGAAAAAAAAAAAAAAGAAAATCACTCTGGATGCTTAATTTACATGTCTTAGTCATGTCATGCTTTACCAAGCATAAGAATTATTGGGACTGCAAATCAATACAAATTCTGAAGTGGTAATTGCAAAAACAGTCCTTATATTTGAAAGTCCATGCTTAGATCACTTTGGTAGCAGTTGCTCTTGCACAAGATTCTGTATAACTCTGTAGGCACTGCAAATGTTCCCAAGTAACTGCAGCTCAGGCTGCTTTGAGTCCTTATTGTAGCTCCTATTGGTCTGCTGATCATTATTTTATCACAGATAAAACTTTTTTTATTGCTATAGAGAAGCAATGGGTGACTTGCAGGTAAATACCTGAGAACTGCATGAACACAAAAAAAGCCCAAAGAAACATATCAACAAACTTAATGAAGAAAAATGCAAATGTTTAAATTCAAATATGGTTACATTTTTCTCCACTAAGAATTGTCTTTCCTCTCATTAGAGGTTTTGCCATCATACCAGGAAAAAACACCCCAATCTTTTTAAATTGCTTCTTTTTCCAGAAGTTTCTCATAAAAGGGCTGTGGTTCAGAAGCCTTTTACTATGCACCTAATATTAATCTTGCTCAAATAAATTGGAGGCTGGACCACAAAAAAATTAGAAACCAAAACTAACAGTCATGCATCTTTATCAGCAACTGGAAAACTCCCCAAAATATACAAGAGTGAGCACAACACAAGGGTTTTTCCAGGTAATTCTGGATATAATTCTGTCTTCCATTTATCATGGTTGTGAAGAGCAGTAATGCTCCAAGGATCAACATTTTTAAAACTTACTATATAGGAGAGAGGAGAAACCAAAAAAAATAGACACATCCCTGTTAGGCTTCTTGACAAGCACGTGTCTTAAAACTGGAACAAAGGCACATACTACACCCTCTGACATTATTTTTTTTCAGAGATCTAATTCAAAATCCTTTTTTTTTTTTTGTCTGACCTGTACAGTATGGAATGGAGCCTGAGAACTTTAAGAGGTAGATTTTCCAGAACAGACAGAAACAGTGTCTAAGAACTAGTAAGGTTGATTCGCTCCTCTGATCTTTGTAAGAGGAGAAAAGAAGACATTCTCCAAAGTGACACTATCACATAGTATCATTTCAGAAATGACAGTTTAAGAGTCAGAGTTACTTAGAAGGATCTTTCTTCTCCATTCTGTTTTCTAAGACTCCTAATTTCTTTCTCACAAGCCATTTTTTTACTTTGCTATCTTTCTCAAATTGTTTCACATCTTCTGTAATGAATGCCACTGAAAGGACAAAACAAACCAAAAGTTATGAGGTCTGAAAATTGCTCAATTTCTTCTCTGATGATATTAGAAGAACTCTATAATCTATTCTTCTGGAATAGATGGCAATGAAAGTCAAAAGAGGTGGCACAGATTTCAAATACAGAATCCTAGCTGAAAGAAAACAATTTTCCAAGTTCTAGAAACACAGCACTCTTTAGGAAAAATGAGTTGTTGAAAAGAGAATCAAGTAAGGTTTCTGATCTTACTGGTGAGAAAGCTGAAGAGCTTTCAGGCCTTTTTCTAAACTAACGAGAAAATATATCCCACTGTACACAATACAGCAGCAACACTCCTACATCATACGCTTAAGGGATGAATACAGATGGATTTTTCCATCAGGAAGATCTTATTTCCTCATTAGCAAGAAACAGTGCCTTGTTCTAAGGAATGATACAGCAAATTAGATTTATCTTGATACAATGCTCAGCATTAACTAGCATCTTGCCAAAATTGTTTCTTTTGCTGTGGACATTTTTTCCTACCAGGGGATATCTGGATGTTCTATTAAAATAATCTGACAAGATGAACAAAATTGATACAATTAACCACCCAAAGTAAAAAAAATACGACATGGCTGTTTAGTTTTAAGGCTTTTCCCACCAAGGTTTGAAAACAGAGAGGTGGCATAAAAGCAGGAGATCCAAAGAGATTCAAGTGCCTTTCCTCTTCAGAATAAAGGATCAATTCTAAGTCTCATTATTGCATGCTAGTTTTAAATTGTTTGATTAAAAGCATACAAATTTTGTAATTCATAGGAACAACAAGAATCATATTATAAAGATATTCATGTCTGTGTCTACTTCCTATATACACCTACAATCCTGCAAAGATTCAGCCACCCATCACTACCAGTTCTCTGTCTCCATTACTCCAGTGTCTTTATTCCAGGTTTACTAGCAGACAGCAATGACCTAGTTCTTTGCAAACAGCTTGCACATGTATGCTACCTATAATAACTGTATGTCCAGTCACAAGAAAATCCTGCAACAGGAGCAGAATTTTCTCCACTTAAAGAACTACACATAAGAAATATCATCACAAAGTTTAAGGGGCTTGTCAAGAAACATGACTCTCATAGGACCCTGTCAAGAAGGAAATAGTGTTATGTAAATACTATGAAACAAAAGTCATGCAAAAGTTATGTGCAACAAGATTGTACAGGCATTGTTTGGGTTTGGGGTTTCTTTTAAAACTAATGTTATCTAAAAAAGATAATTACTCTGTATGAACGAGTCAACATTTTTAAAAATTAAAAAAACAGGTGAGTCTGTACAGAAGCATGCTGCAGACTTTAGCCTAAAAACAAGCTGGAAACAAGGGGTTTGTCTGCCCCCAATCCTTCAGAAGTATATATGTTACTCTGCTGTTGCTCTAGCTAATCTCTTCAGATCTCAAAAAAGCCCAAAAACCTACACGCACACCTACGTGAAAAAGATAAAAGGTACGGGAAACAATCTTTAGGGATCTCAGAACCCTACATTCTTACTTAAAATGTGGGACATGTCATGGGAAAGAGACACAATACAATATTTATACTGCTAAAGGCCCACACACAGCAGGCACAGCTGACTTTCGACCTACTGGACCTGGAATTCTTGACTGCAACAGGCAAAGCTACCAAGCCATGATATGAGAAATGTTAATATGGGCTGTTTACTCAGGATTATTAGGCAGCTATAAAACAAGCAATAGTGAATACATTAGCATAGCTGTCAGGACAATGAGTGAAACATACTGAAGAACCCTTTGGCCACATTCCGTAAATCCCCAGGAACTAACATTCAAAGTTACCTCCAGTCCAACTTCTCGACCAAAAAGGCACAGATCAAAAATCCAGTTCTATTGAAACCATGTGTACAATGGACACCTAGAAAAGACAAGAAAAGGGCATAATCACTTGCAAGTGGTTTTAACAAACATATTTAATATCAAAAGTGTGGGTTTGGATCCTGCCACCTTGATCTGTAACATTAAAGGGTTATCTCCCTTCCCATCACAGCACCACAGACCACATAAGGCACATAAGCCTAAAACACAATTTATTACATTCTTTCTGAAAATTAGCAGCAGCAGGGCATAGGATACTTCAGTTCATCACAATCAAGAGCACTAACTTAATGTGATTGAAATATGGTTAATACAGATAAGATTCACAAATCTGCTCAAATGATTGTCAGAAGGCAATATAATCAAATTCATTAATTGAGCGTTTAGTGGATTAAACAAGCATGACATTCATTTCATACCATCAGGCAAAAAATCATATTCAGATTACCTTACCTCAAAATTGAAAGGGGTGCCAACAGACCACAATTCTAACTCAAATTCCCTATTACCACGCTAAGACCAGACATACTAATTTTGAAAAAAAAGAATCTACAAAAAGAAAACTATTCAACAGTGTAATCACTTTGGATTACTTATCTTTTCAGTGTGAAAAAAAGAATTAAGTCTTCAGCCTCTGTTTTACTGAATTCATCCCCGAGTGAAAGGAGGGATACACTATCAAATGCATTGCATTTTTTTTTCTCTCAAGGCAACAGCACCATCTAGTGATAAGCAGACCAGCTTCAGTGCTATTAAAAATGTCATGAAGGATTCAGGAAAGATGTTGCCTCTTCCTCCTACTTAATTTTAAATTATAAATATAATTAAAGTTTCCACTAACATCAAGAGCAATAATTCTTAACATTTTTCAGTTGTTACCATAGAATCATAGAATTTAGGTTGGAAAGTTTAGGTAGAGTTCATGAGTTTAGGTTGGAAAAGGCTCTAAAGTACATTGAATCCAACCATTAACCCAGCACTGCCAAGTCCACCACTAAGCCCTGTCCCTGAGTGCCACCTCTACACAGCTTTTAAATACTTCCAGGGATAGGGACCAACCAAGCCATTTCCCTGTGCAGTTTGTTCTTATGCTTGACAACTTCACCTTTTGGTGAAGAAATTTTTCCTAATGTCCTAAACCTCTCTGGTATAACTTAAGACCATTTCCTCTTGTCCTGTCACTGGTTGCCCGGGGAAAGATACTGACCCCCATCTGGCTACAACCTCCTTTCAGGCAGATGTAGAGAGTGCTAAGGTCACCCCTGAGTCACCTTTTCACCAGGCTAAAACAATCCCAGCTCCCTCAGCCACTCCTCATATGACTTGTGCTCCAGACCCTTCACCAGCTCTGTAGACTTTCTCTGGACACACTCCAGAATGTCAATGCCTGAGCACCAGTGCCAAGTACCAGGGGACAATCACTTCCCAATCCTGCCGGACACTGGCCTTCTTGGCCACCTGGGCACACTGATGGCTCATGCCCAGTAGACCAGCACACCCAGCTCCTTCTCTGCCAGGCAGCTTTCCAGCTGCTCTTCCCCAAGCCTGCAGCATTACCCCAAGTGCAAGACCTGGAACACAACACCATGAAATAAGCCACTTAATCCTCATTTCTCTGCCACAGCTAGTAAAGAAAGTTTAGCAACAATTCACTTGACCCATATTCAAATAAAATGTGAATCTATCTTTTTTTACACTCCTCTACACTGAAGTATAAATTTTTTCAACTGGAGAACCAAAAAGTACCTACAAAAAGTAGACTGATAAAAAAACCCAAACCAACTTTAAGTGGGTAAAAAAAAAAGTATGTATTAACTGTAACAGGATCAGATTTTGTGACGGCCCCACAAAGGTTCCCTTCTTGGTAAAGCAAGGTAAAAATTACCATGAATTTTTTTGGATTCATTATTTCTAACCATTTAAAAATACTAAAAGCTGTGTAACTTGCATCAAATTAAATGAATTTTAGCTTCCTCATATAATTTATTCCTATCAATCATTTCTCTTTTGTTTTCTGCTGAAGCAAAATTTTTGCATGGCACTTCCTTAAGTTGGCCGGCACACTCCTGTCCTTCATGCTGCAAAAATAAACATTCCTTCCGATATTGCTCTAGATGAATTGAAAATTTTGATCACTTATCATTCACATTTCAGTCTCTTTTCATATTTAATCGTGACACTGAGAACAAAATTGCACATAATTGCTATCACTAAGTCCTGCAGCTGTTACTGCTGCCAAGAAGGTTAAGTCAATAATTTTATACACATGACAAAGATATGAAGCATCTCAGCATGAGACCAAATGGCTTGGAAGAGAAAGATCACACAGGGTGCAGTACTATCACTGCTGTAGACCACTTTCACTTTTGATAAACATCCTCCACACCAGTCCCTCTGATGCTCTGTCAGAGGAAACAAGTGCCCAAAATGACAAGTGTCACTAATTCACAAAAGGGAAATGGAAAATTCCAGCATTTCTCTTTTACTATGAAAGTGTAAACAACATGCTCTTTAAAAGTTTAGTCAACATACTATTTTCTCCTTGTTCTTTCTAATTGTTTTTCCCCTGTAGAGGTGAAATGTCTACATAACGGAAAAACATTCCACAATTCATCAAAGCCAAAAAGTTAGTGACTTAACACTAAAAACGGCATTTTATAAGTTGAAATATCAACTAAATGGGTCTGCTACTTATAGGATATCACCATGCTATCCATGCACTATATAAATTGCTGACCATAACCATTATTTCAAGTTCTAAAATTTTATTAGAGGACCAAGTGGAAGAACTGCAAAAGGAGACTGAAAATGAGGAATTGCTAAAAGAAAAGTGAGTGGGATCAGTCACCAACAATATCTTGCTTCTGGTGTAAGTTTTGAAATACTGTTGGTGACTGGTCCCACTCACTCCCATTTAGCAGTTCCTCAGTTTTTTAACCATGTAGTTGTGTTACTCTTCAGAGAACACACAGGTCTCTGTCCTGGTTTCAGCTGAAGCAGAGTTAATTTTCTTCACAGTGGTTAGTGTGGAATTGTGTTTTGGATTTGTGCTGAACACTGGGTTGATGATATAGAGATGATTTTGTTATTGCTGAGCAGGGCTTACACAGAGCCAAGGCCTTTTCTGCTTTTCGTGCTGCCATGCTGGTGAGGAAGTTAGGGGTGCCTGGGAAGCTGGGAGGAGACACAGCCAGAACAGTTGACCCAAACTGACCAAAGAGATTTTCCATACCACAGAACACTCAATGCACAGAGTGGGAGGAAGAAAGAGGAATGGGGGGACATTCAAAGTGATGGCATTTGCCTTCCCAAATCACTGTCAGGTGTGATGGGGCCCTGCTCTCCTGGAGGTGGCAGAACACCCGCCTGCCCATGGGAAGTAGGGAATTCATTCCTTGCTTTGCTTGTGTGCATGGCTCCTGCGTTCCCTATGGAACTGTCTTTATCTCAACTCGTGAGTTCTCTACCTTTACCCTTCCACTTCTCTCCCCAGTCCCACCAGTGGAGAAGAGAGGGTGCAGCTGTGTGGGGCTTGGCTGCTGGCTGGAGTTAAGCCACAACAGTCTCGAATTAAACTGCACTCCGTGTGCAAAAAAGAAGCAAGTATCTAAAAGAAAACTAGGTGAAAACATGTGTGACCAAATTATACCTCTCAAGCACTCAAAAAAAAAAATTTCTCAGTGGTACCGCATCCTGCAACAGAACAAGAAGCAATGGCTACAAATTGAAATACAATAAATTCTGATTCAACATGAGGAAAAAACATCTGTATATTGTAAGAACACTGGAAGAGACTGCCAGAAAAAGTTGTGGAGTCTCCAAGCTTGGAGGCTGGTCAAAACCAAATGGGCATAGTCCTGAGGAAGCTGTTCTAGCTGTTCTAAAGAAGAGCAACTGAGTAGCTGATTTGCATAGGTCCCTTCCAAAAACTTCAGCTATCCTACCATGCACCTGGATGAATCCTAAATTGCATGAACATACCAGCTTAATTAACCAAGTTCTTAGCAATGACACCTGCACAAACAACTGTTCCATATACTCCTAAGTCACACAGACATTCAGATTCAAGAAGGCTGCAAAATCATCATCCAAGAGGATTGAGGACAACACCCATTCTGACTCTGGAAACTCACCTGAAATCAACTTCTTGTCTCTGATAGTTTGCCGATAGAGACGAACATTGTATGATTAAAAAATCAAAGTAAAATAGTTTAACTAAAACTAGAAGGCATGCAAATTAAACTCAGAACTTATTTCTGAGTAAAAAAAAAGTATGCTTAGAACATTCAAATATTTACTGCAAGACAGTGAACCACAGAAGAGAAACTTAGCCTAGTATGTATTACCAGTTTTGTGAGACTTGCTAAAGAATGTCTGATAATTCAGTTAACAAATATGGCCTCAAGTAAACCAGACCAACAAATGTCAACACAATACATAACTTGCATTTGTATCAGCAGAAGTTACAAAACCACAGTGCAAGTATCATGCATTTGTAGACAGCTCTTGGGCCTGTATAATTTTCTGCATTAAGTCAATAGCTGTTATCAAACTGCGGGATGCAGAAACATAATACTTTCTGTAAAAAAAATGGAAATATATTAGTTTTTCAGTAAAAGCAATCAAATTTACACATGTATAAACACTGTACTGAGGAAATTACTTTGCTCAGACTTCTAAGAATAAGAGAGTGCAATTACAAGCAAATATGAAACAAACTAAGAATAAAAACTAATGATGGGCATAAGATGGATATGAGACATACCTATAAGCTCTGAAGGATTCTTATCACTGAAGTGTTCACATACACGGATAAATGTCTCTGTATTCTCAGGTGTAGGGCACTCACCATGCCTGAAAAACACAAGAACACAAAGATTAGGAGAAATCTGGGGGAAAGGGAAAAAGAAAAAAAAAATTTCTTCTGTGTGATCTTCCAAATTAAAAGCCAAAGAAATAATTTAAAAGTGCACACAACTTACCCTTTACATTGGAGCTTTATATATTTAATTCCCTCTTTCTCTATATCATTTCTGTCATAGAATCTAGTGGTGTTGGTCAAGTCTACTAGCAAACCCATTTTAACCTAAATAAACAAAACAACAAAAAAAAATTAAAAATAAACGTATATGTGGTTCAAATATCACTGCATAAATACTAAATGTCTAAAAATAAAATAATTAAAAGCAACTACAGGCTACATTTGTAAATTTTAAAATTATTAAATACTGCATTTGTTTGTAAAATCTGTATTTTACCACTATTACAGACATCTCATTTCTTTGTGAAAGCTGGTGTCTAAATTAGCACTAGTCATCAATTCAAAAACTTCAGTTTGCTTCAACCAATGATTCTAAATAAGAAAATTCTGCTAACAACAGGAAAGTCTGGTAAAGAATTACTTTAACATGGTAAAAAGACAAACATGATGGAATTGAGTGCTCTTATGCAAAGCAGAACAATACTAAAAACTGGCACAGTGTAAGAAAAATTAACTACTGAGACTTACATATAAGTACACTCTGAAAAAAATAACTCAATTTACTTGTCTATTAGAGTGCAAAACAATGAACACATTTTCAAGTTTAAAATTAATCAAATTAAATTCTTTAAAACATCTTATTTAAAGCTAAAATGCAAAACAACTTCAGACATTCAAACATGCTGCCAGCGGCTAAGGTGGCAGTGTCAACCACTGAGACGTACCTGAATCCAGGATGTCTTGCCCACTCTACCCTAATATGTCTTCCTGTGCATCAACTTAGCTTTTGGTTGTTTGTTTTTACAGCTGGAAAATAGGTCTTTTAAATAGCCTTGTGGAAGTTACTACGTTTTTAAGAAGGATGGAAAGCAGAAATTCCACTGGGTGGCACAAAACACACAGAGTATCAAAGTATATCCTACCAATCCTTGTTCCAAACAAAATTTCCAACAACAAACTGTGCAAAAACAGCTCACTAACACATCTGAGCAAAGAAAGTATTTCTGGTTTCTTGTCTCGTAAGTGCAAGCAATTGCTTTTGAAAAAAAAACCTCAATGTCATGCTTTCAGGTAGGACCAACAGAACTGGTAATAACTGAGCAGTGCAGTTTGGAGGAATTACAAAGTAAAACACCATTTCCACACAATTCAGAAAAGGTAAAATCCAATTATAACTAGAATACAGTTCAGAAACATCCGTTTCACATGAATATGTTGTTTTGTAGACCCCTAATGGAAAATTTCCAATTACCTATAGAGATAGCTCTCCATGATATTCAAACTTCTGATGATAAACTTTGTAATACTTATATACTTTCATATTACTTTTATTTAATAAATATTAAAAAGCATCATGATGTCATGTCAACAGGATTAAAAATTCCGAAGTAATATCCAGATCAGTTCTGAATTTCTCATTGTCAATTTTGCACATTGTATTCAGAATACTTTATTTACTCTTGTTACTTTGTCTTGCAGAAATACAAACCACCTTACAAGAGGGTCCACCTGAAAACAATGTTACACCACCTGAAACTTCAAATATGAAGTGTCAATTGAGATGCTAAGCATGGAAATTGACAGCATCCTAGACAGTGATTAATTCTGTAGGAATTATAGGAAGGCAATTAATTCAATGATTACTTTCCTCCCTCCAGCATTTTGCAAATGTCTCCAAGACTACTTAATTCAGGCCTGTAGGACTTCTCACTTGCTATTCTTTTGCCATTATTACAGATCATTTCAATCATTTATAACTGAAGTTCCTGTGAAGTGACACTGTTCCTCACACACTTCATGCAGCAGTAAGGCAAACAGGCATCGAGTGTAATTTATCCAAAGCTATAAAAGCACTTATGGTGTATAGAGCATATAAGACCTGAAAGCAGTTTTCCTGCTTTACAGAAAGCCTAATCATTTGCATTCTCAGTCCACGGGACTGACTGCACATAACACATTACAATTTAGAGAGTGCAAAGCACAAGAAAATCATAAAGAAATTTTTAAAAAACAGTGGGATTATACAACATATCAAAGTAAACAACTATGATTTTCAAAAAATCCATGCAAAAAAAACCACCAGTGCCATTGGAACAAAATAAAAGCCTTCCCCTCACTTCCTCACATTCCAGATATCACCAGCTATTAATGCCTTATGCATGTGCTCTTCTGCTGCTGTGCAATAAAATGGGCCTTGCTAGGTTCCCCTGTATGACCCCAGAATTTTCTCCTCAGATACTGGAGATTGAAAACACCCTCTCCAGGAAGGAGAGAGCATACTACAATACACTGAATTCACTCCAGTCTCAGGAATTTTTTCTTGCCTTACTTATTTGAGGAAAATAGTTTAGATCAGTGATTGAATGTATCTGTGAAAACAATAATGTGGCTGAAAATTGGTAAGTAGTTTTCTTACAAGGAATTCTGTAACTTGAGCATACCAATTACCCAAACATTCTTTTGAGTTAACTAATGTCCTAGCTCTTTGTGACAGAAATAAATCTACCTGTATGAAGCATAAACTGTACTAACCTACCTACTAAAGAAATAAATTTTTAAAAAAATTATTCATGCTGTCACTAATTGCTCCTGCAATTCATTTAAGAGAACATTAAGATACTATGCCAATATTGGTGATCAGAAGAAAAATAGTGCTGACATGGCTAATCAAATCAGTTTCTAACACTCAGATTTTCAGAAACCAGCTCCAGGAGAAAAGGAATCACACAGGCAGCTTGTTAGAGACAGTTTATCCCAGACTGATGTTGTCTTAAATGCTAAACCAGTACCTTCAAAAATCTGTGCTAACAGCAGTATCTCTCTATTACAGAAATCCAGATGTAAAAGTTTCTGCTGAAGTGCTTTATTTGGGAGCTAAATTATATGGACTTAAGTAATAACCAGTTTTCAGAAGTAATTATTCTGCAAAATATTAGCAGAAAAAACACACTGCAATAAAATTACAAGAACCATGCACAGTGAGGTACTTTCACCTTGGGTGGGAAAACTCACTCTTACAGGGCTCCTCAATTTCACATTTATTTCATTGCTGGCTTGTTGGTAATCTGCTGATCTACAAATAAAGCACTTCAGCAACCACTACATAACTTGGCAAATAAAAAAGAAATATGTATTTTCAAATAGCAAACATTCATCAACAATGCCAGGGTCCCATACAATGTTATAGATTTGACGAGAACAGAGTTTGAGAGAAATTCTGCTTGTTAATCAAAATTAAGAAAATATAAGTGGAGATCCTCATGCTACTAATTTTAATATCAAATTCTAATAATCTGATGTCACTCAAGACATGAATTTGTAGCATTGCAACAGAACTGATAGATGTGACTACTGGAAAGGCTACAAAGACTCACCATTATTATTTATTTTTGGTGGCAAATCACTAAGGAGGCAAGCATTTAGAAATTCTGAGTAAGGCTGTGAAGTTCTCTGTAACTTCAAAATATACACAGAATTTTAAATTACTTTAAAACGTGAAGAAGATTCATTTGGGAAAATTTTCAGGTATGCCTACCAAATCCAGTCAGAGTCAAAAATAACATAATACATAAAAGAGGAACTCAGGTAGAATTTAGATGCACATGTCCAGAGACTGAAATATTACAGTTTATGGCTTAAACATTTTTATGAAGCATTTTTGTCCATTAAAACTGTATAATGAAGCTACAGCAATAAAAGCTGCATCACCAAAGCCCACCCTGAATGGGCCCCCTGACCGAGGCCCTGGACTGTAAGTCGATCTGAGATAAGGTGAAAGTGACACTATTCTCAGGTCTGGGCTGGGGGAGAAGAATACTTCCACAGAAGAATTAAGCCCAGCAGCTTTGCAGAGGAGCCATAGCCCCAAGCTTATCTGCTGCCAGGTCTGCACAGACTCTCCCCCAGCCCAGGGGGAGAACGAGAGGTTTTGGGTGTGTAGCCTCTGGGTAGAGGCAGTGAACACCCTATACAGACTAGCACAGCTCTGGAGCCCCCCACCCCAGGAAAGCCTATGGGACATTCACGTGAGGGACAGCAGAGGGGATGTCATGGTCCATCAAAGGCCACCCCCAAATGGCTCCTTAACCCCTGTACCAGAGCACTGCACGTGATGCAAAATGATGCAACTGACACAGAGCCTTGCAAGGGACAGCGTCAAACTTTTCCCGCTCAGGGGAGGCACCTGGGCATTCCCACCTGGCCCAAACGTATCTTAATCCACTGGATTCTATACTTTGTGGTGGGGGACCTTCCCCACCAAGAAGACCAGAGGGAGGGGAGCAGCAAGATGTCATTGGGACCTAAGGAAGGGTGATACGTTTCTATTTAATCTGTCCCTGTCACTCTTTCTATGGCCCACTCACCTCTTTTTTCTATTTCTTTCTCTTTGCTTCTTTTACTGTTAAATAAACTATATGCATTTCTTGGTATCAACATTTAACCTCATTTTTTTTTAATCGTGTTTTAGGAAATATTTTGAACCTCAAGATTCTTACAGTTTTATTCACAGAGAGCTCTGTCTGATCCTCAGTGATCAGAGCAGATCATAAAAGCACAGATGCAAGAACACTAACAAGAAAAATCATACCAGTTCAAGCTCTGAGAAGAGGCACATATGCTTCACTGATGGTACTTTCTTACCCCATCAGGTGCTGCTACCACTGCTACACTGAGTAGTTCACTATCTACTTCATACCTAAGCCTAAAAAAGATTAATAAAATGAGGATTCCCATCTTTTAGTCACCTAATTCTTCTGATGTTTCAGGTCTGATACTGTTGAACAAATACAGAATTAATTCAACCTTGATCAACAGCAAAAAATAATGAAAAAACCCACAGAAAAAACACCACTTGCATGATTCATCTGAGACACAATCAAAACAAATGGGACTAAACTTCTATATTAAGTTTAATAACCAATTAAATTAATTAAGTGGTAAACTTTTCTTTGCCTGGCAGGCTCAAAATCCCATATCCCTCATCTCCAGATGCACTGGACTGGCCATAACCTACATGAAAGACTGCAAAGGTCCTGTTCCCCACCTTTATTGTCACATTTGTGCTACAGTGCAGAACAACATGCAAACTGAAGCACACAGATAGAAATGGGCACAACAGAGAATGTTGAAGCGAGCCAGAACCACAAGTCTGCAGTGGTGGATGCCACGAGCTTTAATAAGGCAAAGTGCAGGGTCCTGCGCTTGGGTCACAGCAGCCCCGGGCAGTGCTACAGACAGAGGGAGGAGTGGCCTGACAGCCACTGGGCAGAAAGGGACAGGGGGGTGCTGGATGACAGCTGGCTCAGAATCAGCCAACACTGTGCTGCCCAAGTGGCCAAGAAGGCCAAAGGCACCTGGCCTGTGTCAGCAATACTGTGGCCAGCAGGATCAGGGCAGGGATCATCCCCTGTCCTCGGCACTGGAGAGGCCACACCTCGAGTGCTGTGTCCAGTTCTGGGACCCTCATTTTAAAAAGGACATTGAGGTGCCAGAGGGTGAATGGAGAAGAGCAACAAGGCTCATGAAGGGTCTCTTATGAGGAACAGCTGAGGGAGTTAGGTTTGTTTAGTCTTGAAAATTCTATCCTGTATGAATTCACTTTCAGAAATCCATTAATTGCAGAGGAGACCTGGAAATGTAAATTAAAAAAAAAAAAAATTCTGTACAGGTGTCCCAAACAAAGCCATCAACCACTTTTTCCTTAGATCTGAAAAGCAACACTTGAGTAAACATTAATAATGAAAGCAATGTTTCAATTATTGGAAAATTTAACTTTACCTTCAGACTCTTTAAGTAGTTGGATAACATACTCGGGTGAAAACGATTTTCTTCAGCAACCTGTTCATCATATCTTGGTCCTAACATAGTCTTCAAGGGTAAAAATTTCCCTATGAAAGATAATAAAATTTTACAGTAATTTATATATATGTACAGTAAGAACTGAGCATTTCAAAGCAAAATGCTGAGCAGTTTTAGACATTTACCTTCAATAATAAATAATTGCAGAAATAGTACTGTCAACAGTAAATTGGAATATTTTTTAGTTATGAGTTCTCAGAATTCACAAGTAAGTTTAAAAGTTTAAAGGAAATATAAGTCAGTTCATCTAAAACAGAGTAATTTAACAGTTCTAGCTAACTTCTAGTGTGATTTAAGTTGGGAGCTACAGCACAACAGAATATAGAAAATTTAAACTCAGTACATCTGAAAACATGAAAGCAGCATTTTAAAATGACAGTTTGTCATCCAATCATGTAAACATCAGCTACGATTATCCGCAAATATAAAACACAGTAAAAATCCCTGCAAAAAAAAATTATCAACACTCTATATAGTCTCAAATAAGCTTCTATCTTCCATGAAATAGATATTAGAAACCACAGAAGACAGACTTGTGGAAACCATGAAACTTTATGCAACTGGTTAGCTCAGGTTAAATGTTAGTGAGCAACATGAGAAACAAGTTCACTGTTCACCTGTCCGAGACCGTTCCAAATTTACAGCTAAAAGAAGAGTTATTTTGTCATACAATCAACGTGCACATTAAACGGTAATAAATCATAGTCGCTTCAACTTTTTTGACTTTTAGAAAACTTTCATTTTATTAACCTTTGCCTTTTCATACCGACAGTTCAACCCTCCATCCACCCTGGTAAAGGCTGTTGGTTGGTTATCTCTCCTCCATTTCTTCATTTCTTCAGCTATCTAATTTTCTTGTTTCTTTGTGTTCCTTGTCACCTTCAACACTATCATTTAGCCTCTCTCTATTAGTCCTTCCACTTTAACTTGTAATACTCCTCTGTGCAGACTGATTATGTGAATCCTAAATTTGCATGATCTAGACACAAAAATCTATCATCACCCTAATTTTTGCAAAACAACATTGTGCTTGAAAGTTTTTTGACTTTGCCACTTGTCACACCCGTACTAACACATCTACTCATTCATTACGGAATACGAAGAATGTAACTAAGGTTTTGCAACCGAGGCACTCAAGAATAGGAGCTGCACTGACACAAAAGTCAATGGCTACATAAGAAAACCACCATCCTTTACAAGATGCTGGGAAAAGAGAAGAGTGGGAAAAGTGCCTGGAGGTTACAATTGTTTCCCACAGCATCTGATATGAGACTGTACAGTCGCACAGAAGACTCTCCTGTTCTCCATCTTCTGGAACAGAGAATGAACACGTTCATTCTCTTCCTAGTAGTAAACCTTGATTTAGTGTCTGATTTACACTCTGATTTCTTTTTGAGCAACCAAAATACATTCCTGTTCACTGACAGGAAAGACAGACAAAGTAGTCTAGTCAGCATCCCCTGCAGCATTTGAATACCTACAGACAGCTGTGGAAGTGATGAATATGTCATATAGGGCCCATTTACTATGACTTTCAAAACTGAAACACAGATGTTTGGAGGTATTTAGGTGTTCAGCTTCTATAAATTCCAGTTTCTTCTTCTCTACCTGGAAAATTTGCAACTTGGTTTTTGTAAAAACCCTCCTTCCCTGTGTGCATACAAGCCTCTCAATAAGCGTCATCAAGCTACTGAAAACCTAACCTTTAATTCTAAAAAGATTTCTAAACTTTTTGAGGAATATGGACAAGTATAAAGGAGGCAGTAGCTACTGTCTCTTTTACGGTTTTGCCTTACATCTTATGCTAAAGAAGTGATGCAGTAACAGCTGACTGCAACTCAAGCCTCCATGCATAAGCTTTTGAAGATTAAAAAATCATTTGCTGAAGTAGGTGATCCAACAGTAACAAAGTGATACTTTACACGGATATCAAAGCATCCCAAGCCATTCAAGCACCTAAACTGCCTTATGACACTAATTGTAACGCCTCAATAGAATTTCCAAATTAACTTCAAAATGTTACTGGAACCCTGACAACTGATGGTTACCTACTTCCACAATTAAGTTTAAATTTGTCAAGGAGTTTTGGAAAGTGGCTATTAAGAACCATTTTCCAAATTAGTTGCCTGTCTAACAGATAGTATTTCTTTAGGCTGAAAAATAGGTAAAAATTCTAAAAATAAGAGCCTATACCAGAGCACAGACATGAAGTGGATAAATCTGAGGGAAATCAAAGTGAACAATGTATGACATCACATTTTGTACACGTACATGCTCTAACTTTGTCACATTTTTTATCTTCAGATCTAAATTCTAGAGCATACCAGTGAAAAAATACTCTTAATTTAGCCTAATTGTCTGTGACATGAAGCTATCAACTCAAAACATGACATACATAATTACGTATGACTGTGGTATGTTTAGATTGAGCATTGATTAGGAAGGCTAGACTGGATAAAGTGACTGAGGTTAAGGGAATAAAATTAAATGGTAAAATTCACAATTAAAAAAAAAAACAATATCTCTAAAAAGTAACAGTTTTCTGATTCAAGAGAACTATGCTGGATCAAAGCATCCATTTCACCTAGTATGTCATCACCAGCACAGGCCAATAACAGACCATTACGAAAGAGAGTAAAACAGTGACAAAGACAATCCATCATCAGATTATTCTCCCTAACTACAACAAGTTATAGGTCAGAAACTTCCTGAATCAGAAGCATTACTCTTATTTAAGGTGCCTTCTCATATGCAATATGGATGCTTTCCTTAATATCTCACATTCTGCATGCTACATGTGTGTCTAGAACACGATTAACTAATATGCAGCAATAGAAGGAGGCTGGAAAATTCTGCTGAGACACTTCCCATGCCTCTTCTTCCATATTTTGCTAGCACTTTCCATGGTAAAATTGCCAAGAGAATGGATTTTCAGTGCTTATGAGAAGCAGATACCTGCTGAGATGCTGATGCCAAGACAGTTAAGGGTGAAGCAACCTGATCACTTCAGATCTAAGCATTCAGAGAAAGCACCTCATCTAAACGACTGAAGTTCTACTACAACTCAATAAACATGAAAATGTGCGATTCTGAGGAACGGCTGTACCATAAAACCAGAAAGTGGCACAAAACTGACAATATTTAAAGAAGTGAACTGGAAAATAATGGGAGATGTAGATGAATTCACCTTGTCCAGGATAAAGAGCCCTGTTAACCTGAATGAACCCAATCTCACCAACAGCAGAGTTTCAGGCCTCATTAGTGCTTGTATTGAGGTCATCTAGAAATTCTAGATGCCACAACCATGGGACAAGAGCATCATGGTCAAACACTCACTGAATATGAGTCCACAGAAGCCACACAAACCTTGCTTAGCAACACTATTACTAATACACTATCAGATGGAAATAAAGTCACATACAGGTGCTTAGAAATCTGATTTAAACACTAATTAAAACTAGAATGTAACATTCTATTTACATTTATCTCCCAACTATCTGGGAGATAGTACCAACATCAATTAAATCCTAAAAATTATCTCCCATAAAACAGCTAGATGTCTTTGAATGTAGAACAGCAAAAAAGGGAAGAAGACCAATGGCATACCATTACTTCTGGTTAGTTGTTCACACTAAAAAATTTAAAATCAGGTGAACGAGAACACATCCTGATAAAGCACCCAAAAAAATAAGCCAAGCACTTTCAGGTTTTTCACTGTGCATTAACTTCCTGTGCATGGTCACATGGAATGGAAAAGAATTACCTTGCAGTTCCTGAATAAACAAACACACAAGCAGTGATGGCACAGCAGATGACACACCGATGACCCTCATTCAGGCTTACTCTAGGTTGTTATTTCTGAGATACCATGCCTCAAAAGACAGACAAACAAAAGCCACAACTAACAGAGATCAAGAACTTGCTGAGAAGAAAAACACAGAATAAAGAATCATTAGTCTGTTTTAGTCATGGTCAAAGGCTTAGGCATTCAAACCTCTCTGATTAGATACAAAGTAATGCATGCACCCATGATCAGGAGAAAAAGATAATGGACACAAGCAATCCAACAATGCTGTTATTCAACTGAGCCAAATTCAGAGAAGTATAAGAAACCTGAGGGAAACCAGTAACCCACAAAATGAACAACTGATGTTAAATACTGATAAATGCCAAATAATGTATATTGATGATTATTGAGGATTAAACCAAATGAGATGTCTCACCAGGTTCTAAATACAGTCATCAATGTCTTCCATTCCACAACCAACTGCCATCAAAAATATGTAAGATGATGTGGAAATGTGGGATAGAAAACACAGGAGTTGTAACTATTAAGCAAATCATGGCACATTGCCAGCTTAAATAACACACTGAGTAGCACATGTTGTGTTTTGAAAACATACCTTTACATCATCACAGAGAGGGATATGAAAGGTGTGAAAACTAGAAAATATTTGAGAAAAAACAACAACAATAACTGGGGTTGGAATTACTTGCATTATAAAGAAAAGAACTGGAGAAAACTGAAAAGGGTAATATTTGTTTACTTTATCTCATACCAGGCAGCAGAGGAAACATTCACCTCAAGTCAGTATGATAGCTAACACATTATCAAAATTGTGTGTCTAGATGATACTGAATTCACTGCCATTACATGCCAGAAGACTAGATACGAAGTAACAACTAAACCAGTGTCTTATGGGCAAGAATATCCAAGACAGCAACCACAGACAAACCCTGAAATACAAGTGTAACACTGGAGTACAAGACTTCAACTCATTTTCCAGTTAAAGAACTCAGGAACACATTGGTGACTGGAAGGGCACTGTCAGTCGGCAGAGTAACAAATTGACACAGATTAAGACTTCAGAGCATTCAGGAAAAAGAATCAAACATGGAAGAGGCTGCACAGAGGACTGGTATCGCAGAATTGGTCACGGTGGAGGGGACCACAGAGGGTCATCTGGTCCAATCTCCCTGCTCAAGCAGAGTCATCCTACTGCACATTGCACAGGACTGCATCCAGATGGCTCTTGAATATCTCCTGTAAGGGAGACTCAACAATCTCTCAGGGCAATCTGTTCCAGTTCAGTCACCTGCACAGTAAAGTTCTTCCTCATGTTCAGGTGGAACTTCCTGTCCATCAGTTTCTGCCCATTGCCTCTAGTCCTAATGCTCGGCACCACTAAGAGCCTGGTTCCATCTAAGTGACACCACCTGCCCCCCTCCCGCCCCTTCAGACATTTATACACATCAATGAGATCCCCTCTCAGTCATCTCTCCTCAAGGCTGAACAAGCTCAGCTCTCTTAGCTTTTCCTCCCAAGAAAAATGCTCCAAGCCTCTGATCAACTTAGCAGCTCCAGTACGGCACCTCCTGCATGCCTGGCTGTCGCCTCCCTCATCAGATGTGACAGATAGGAAAAGTTTTAGCCCAAAACTGAACCAGTGCGAGGCGAGAGCCCAGCACTAAGACTCCGGGGGGCAGGAGAGGGCCCGTACCCCTGCACCTCTGGGTGAAGCCGGGGCGAGTCTGTGTCAGAGAGGGGCACAGGACGAAGGGAGGGCGAGCCCGGCGCTGAAGGCAAAGCGCTGCTGCGGGCCAGGCTTTAAGGAGAACAGCCGCTCAACGGGAGTCAGGTCTCCGGGAGAAACACAGGCCAGGAGCTCGGAGGAGAACACTGCACAGCCATAGCCCCAGGACAAAGAGCTCTGGCCGGGACAGAGGGCGAGAGGCCGCGGCGGCCACCGGCGATGAGGAGGANCGCCGCCGCATACAGAGCGCCGGGAGCCGCTTCCGCTTCCGGGGCTCCGGGACCAGGGGTGGTGCCCGGCCGGGAAGAGGGCAGCGTGAACTAGGGCTCCTCAGCCGGGGAAGGAGGGTAGGCTGGGAAGGTGGTCACGACCTGTTACAGGCTCCCCCTCTTGGTCCAGAGGTGGGCCACGAAGCTGGTGAAGGGGTTGGAGTGCAAGTTCTCTAAGAAGCGCCTGAGAGAGCCGGGAGAGTTTAGCCTGGAGAACAGGAGGCTCAGGGGGAACCTTATCGCTTCCTACAACTGGCTGAGAGGAGGCTGCAGCCAGCTGAGGTTCGGCCTCTTCTCTCAGACAACCAGCAATAGAACAAGAGAACATAGTCATAAGCTGCACCAGGAGAGGTTTAGATTGGACATTAGAAGGAATTTCTTCACAAGGATGATTAGGCATTAGAAATGGCTGCCCAGGGAGGTGGTGAAGTCACCATCCCAGGAGGTGTGTAAGGAAAGACTGAACGTGGCATTTGGTGCCATGCTCTAGTTGAAGTGGTGNTTATCGCTTCCTACAACTGGCTGAGAGGAGGCTGCAGCCAGCTGAGGTTCGGCCTCTTCTCTCAGACAACCAGCAATAGAACAAGAGAACATAGTCATAAGCTGCACCAGGAGAGGTTTAGATTGGACATTAGAAGGAATTTCTTCACAAGGATGATTAGGCATTAGAATTGGCTGCCCAGGGAGGTGGTGAAGTCACCATCCCAGGAGGTGTGAAAGGAAAGACTGAACGTGGCATTTGGTGCCATGCTCTAGTTGAAGTGGTGGTGTTTGGTCACAGAGGGGACTCGATCTCCGAGGACTTTTACAACCTAATTGATTGTGTGATTCTGAGTGAGCACCTTCAAGCCACTACAGGAAAGTAACAGAACCTCAGTTGGAAGCAGCTGGGGGGATCATTTGTCCAGCCACAGGAGCAGTCAGCAAAGACTGCTGCAAATGCAGTTTACACAGGTCTCAGGGAAGACTGAGCAGGTGCTTCAAAGACAATGTAATCCATGGCTACTGAAATAGCAAGCTGCATCAGGTTTGGGAAATGACCTGAGCTGAAAATAGCTGGAGGCTTGGACAGACATAATTCCTCAGCTTTCACTTTTTGCCAGATGTTCCCTTTTAGGCAGAAGTGGATGTGGAAATAGGTGGATCCTTCTAGTAGTGCAGCTTATTCTAATCACGATGTAACAGGCTTGCTAGTGTAGCAGAGATACCTCTGTCCTGGGCCTTCTGTTTCTTTTGTAAGAAAGCACACCCAGAAAGATGGCATGCAGAGAGAAACAAAAACTTTGTTTCCATACGGAATGCCTGTGAAAATCCTCTGTGGGCTTTAAGAGATCTATTGCATGGTCTCAGTTCAAAAATTGTAGCCCTGAGGTGTTTGTCCATGTGAAAGGAATATTTAAGGTGTTTTGTGGTTTAACTCCTGTAGTAACTCAGCCCACACAGCCACTTACTCTCTCCTGCCTGTGGCAGGATGGAGTAGAGAATCAGAGGGGTGAAAGTGTGAAGGATCAGGGGTTGAAGTAAATATAAGGAAAAATAAGGAATTGATTTACTATTTCCCATTGGCAGGCATGTGTTTAGCCATTTCCAGGAAAGCTGGGCTTCATCATTCACAATGGTGACTTGGGAAGAAAAACACCATAACTCCAATGTCCCCTTCTTCTCCCATTTTTTATTGCTGAGAACGACATCATATGGTCTGGGATATCCCTTTGGTCAGTTGGGGTCATCTGTACCAGCTGTTCAGCTGTGTCCCCTGACAAATTCCTGCGCACCCCAGCCTGCTCACTGTCAGGGCAGCAAGAGAATCCGAAAAGGTCTTGATGCTGTGCAAGACCTATTCATAACTAAAACATCCCAGTGTTCCCAGTACTGTTTTAGTCACAAAATGCAGCACCCTAAAAGCTACTTCTATGAAAATTGACTCTCTCGGCCAAAACCAGTAGAGGTGGCTTCAGTGAAGCATTAGGAAATGACAGCAATAGTTTAATTTTGTACTGAATTTTCCAGTTACTTACGTTTCAGTACTGTTCTGTCTGTACTTTCTATTTTGCTGTAAGCCACATGTGCTGCCTTTGCAAGTCAGTAGGTGCCACAGCTTGCAGAACTAGCCAGAGTTGTGTGTACACATATAATAGGAAGCCCTTAGGTTCTGTGAATACATTAAAACAATGAAAATAATTTCATCTGTCTAGAATTTATTACAAACTTCATTACAGATTTTCCTCCTGTGTTTGATAACTGGATTTTATTAGACATAGTTTCTTCCCTAGAATATCCTGTCATAGTAATTGAGGTATTCAGTTAGGTAGTTTGCATAACTGAGTCATTAGGTGCTAATACTATGTTGGAAGTTTCTGAATTTTGTCTTCTAAGGCTTTTGTCATCATCAGATACTAATCTTCTCATCCTATCTAAAACTGAAGGTCTTGCTACAGCAAAAGACTAATCATATTATTTTCCCTGACTGCTAAATGTACTTCCATTATAATGTTACTTTATTCTGTTTGAAATACGATGCCGATTTTCCTTTACAGAACAAACAAGCAACAAGTCAGACACCAGGTGGTGCCGAAGACGGGCCAGAAAAGAAAGTGAACTGAATGCAAGCCATGTTCAGAAAGAGTGAGAAGCAAAGAGCAACAGGAACATACTCAGTATCTGATTTCAGTAAACTGGGAGCACCGTGCAGTAAAGTCAGCAGTATGGCAAAATTAGAAACAAAACTATTTGGAGAGGGGAATATTAGTATAAAATGATACCATGAATGAACAGTAATCTGTTCTCATCCCCTAGATTTTAAGAGTCTCATATGCTTTGAAACAAGTGTAAGAGCTGCAGATCAGAAATACCATGTTTTATATATATAATATATAGTTAAAATGGGAGGTATATTTTATTTAGCAATGCACAAGGCAAGTAACTGTTTACAGCTGGTGTTACGTGTTATATGCATATATATGGACTTTGCCATGTTAGACACTTTGAAACTACACAGGCATCTGGTGATGTTTGCCTGTGACATCGAACACTCTTTGTGAACAGGCATGTCCTGCTTGCCTTTATACCAACAGTTAATCTGAATCTTCTGGTGTACCAGCAGAGGAATCCAAGTCCCTCATGTCTTCCTGTGACTTTCCAATGCTGACATGGCTGTGTCTGAACAAGGACTGTAGCCGTAGTGGTCATTTCAAGGATTGCTTTGAGAAAACAACTGCAAGATGTTAATAGTCTATGATATAACATTCCTCTTTACTGTATATCATTTTTCTTTTATCTTAGAGGTACTTAGATGTGTGTACACTTAACTCTGGTTTCTGCTCACCAATTTTAATCCTTTTCCTGGCAAAGCAGACACTACAATCAAGAAGTCATTTTCCCAAGATGCAGGACATCCTCTGTGCCATGGATATCACTGCTTTGGTTTCAGCTCCGCCATGTTGGTTTAGGTAGCAGGGAGCTGAATTTTTGTTCTTCCTTGACTTTAAACCATTAAAAAAATACCACAGAGGAACTGCACACACACAGATTTTACCTTTTTTTCCTAATTCCATACTGAACATTTACCCAAAATGTTGCTGATTAATAATGTTGCACTTTTAATGTCATAAATTATGTAGCTACTTATAATATTAATATGTTACCTGTTCCACAGAAAATGAATAAATTAGGTCCTTCTTATGACAGAAGAACACGTCGTGTTGCCCTCTTCTATAGTGATACAGGTCAATGACCCTATTACTGTTCTGTTCAGTATAGAATTATTTTCCATGTGTTCATAAAGTAATAATGAATGCAATATGAAAAACGTCCCTTGGGATGCTCTATGAAACAGACGTTTCTGACTCTATCTAGTAAATACATTTCTTAAAAATGAAAACAAGCACAAACCCCCTAACAAACAGATTACTTGCTAAACTGAGATTGCAAAAGGATGTAGTTAAGGGAAAGTAACTGGGAAAGAAGCTTAACTGTATGCAAACATGATTCATATAACATTATTTTTCCACTTTGTGGTGTAGGTGATCACTTGGAAAGAGACTTGATGCAGTAAGCATACACAGAACATAGGAAAATATGGGGCTTATTTACTGATTCAATTCATTTATTCCTTGCTTATTTGTTTTAATGTTCATGGCCAGCTGACTTAGGAGTACAGTGTTCCTTTGTGACTGATTTCAGCATGCATAAATCTTTTGTGGGGAGTACTGGTGAATAAATATTTTAACTTCGTTAAGGTAGTTGTGTTTTATTCCAATAGTACTTATATTCTAATGGGTATCATAAGAAAAAAAACCAACTGAAAATACTAAAATTAAAGCATAGTTTTAGATTCCAGTGGAAGTTAATATTATGGTTGCTTATGGTTATGTTCTCTAATATATATGTAGGGCTCTACATTTAAAAATTTATGAGTATTCCCTGACTCTTAAAAATCAAAAGAAAATTCTAGGAATGCAACATTTTAAATTGATTCCTGTTTGCTGTCAACAAATATTTAAGAACCTAACTTCTGAGACAATTTATGTTTTCAGGTTTGATAATGAAAGTAAGATTTAAAAAGAAAGTGATTTTATTCCTTAGGTGTATACAATATGAAAAAGGGATGTTGAAACAAAGTTTTGAGTGCCACAATATATTTGAGAAACTAAATTGTCATTTACAGTGTTGTTTCTACAGAGAGCTTTGGGAGGAAATCAGCAACAAAATTACCAGTTTTTAGTCTTTGTGACATTAGGGGACACTACAACCTCACAGACTTGGAATGATGTAAGTTCAAGTATGGTTACTTTTCCTGTCCAAAGTAAATAGGGAACAGCATAAAATAGCAAAATCAACTCCTGGGATCATTCTCTAGTGCGAGGTTACGATACAGTTCTTAATAAAATTTCAAACAGAAGACAACCCCGACATTCAGCAGAATATAGACTACACCCTCCTTTTTCTAAGAGTAATAAAATTAACAGACTAATGGATGCTCTATATACAGCCTCCTTTCAAGTCTATTTAAATCTTTCCTTTCAGCTCAAGCCTGTAAGGTATCACAGTGTTAGTTCAATCAGTGGAGTGAATCTCTGTGTGGGCAGGGACCACAGAGTGAGCTTGGGACAGAGCTGCTTTAAACCCAGGTCCCTGGACTGGGTATCATGCTTGGGGTAATCACCATAAGCTATCAGTCTACACCACCAAAGACCTGTGTGCTGCACTGATGACGTGTAACTCTCACACTGCAAGGGGGGGACATTACCAGTCTTAGACCAAGACATGCGGACATGGCAGGTGATTTACTTAGTGATTTACTCAGCAGATCTATCCGGGAAGAAGGTGTCTGTCCAGAGGACTGGTGTGCTTGAAGAAGGACAACAGCTGATTTGCAGGCCTGAAAAACAAGATGCCTTGCTATTGATTCTCTCCAGCTGAAATGATGGTGTGTTTGATGTATCAGAGATAGGAAGCTGGACAACAAGCTTATAAGCAAGATGCCTGTCATTCCTGGAAGACTAACACTAGTCTCTCTAGTGTACTTACAGTTTGACCTAGACAACTGAGGCCTTACCTGCATCAGCTCTGAAGGATGATTTTCAATGGAAATCCACACTGTAAAAAATATCCACAGGTAACATTGAAGAGTATATGTTCTACTGCATAAAATGAATCATATGATAGTAGTGTGCTTGAAGTACGGATGAAGTAATCAAACAATTAAAATGTCACAATGGGAGATGACTAGCAGTAGGGCAAAGTATGACATGATATATGAGAAACTCATCTAATTTAATTAAGTGGAAAGTATGACTCATAGTCTTTGGAGCTGGGCTGGGGAGTGACTGGATTCCACAAAGTAGAGCAGTGTTCTGATGCTACACTTTCTAGTTTCTCTACTGCCTGAATATGGACACCTTAGTAAAAACTTGCTCTTACTGGAGGCTGTGGTTAAAACTAATGGAGTAACTGAGGTCCTGATTAGTGCAGGAGGCAGAAATAGCTGTAGGAGAGTTACTAGTTCTCTACAGCCTGAAATAGCAAAGAGTGGCAGTGTTTCAGCTTATAAACCTGCACGCGTGATGATTAAGATCTGGGTTACTATACTGGCAGAAATCTTTCTCATGTGATCAGTCACACAAAGAAAAGATTATTACCCATAGGCACTCTCTCAGACTTTCTGCATCATAATTTTGTACCTATAGATATATTTGCTATGATTCTGTATGTGAATATATAGCTTGTGAAAAATACATGTAGGAGCTGTAATACAGTACCTGAGAAAATACATACAGACCTGATTTTATTTATAAGACCTTACTATACAAAATATGTGTAACATACTGTACAAAAGTAAATGAAGATGAGAGTCTCTTTTGAGATGCTTTAAGTTCTGAAAGTACCCCAAGAAACTGGCCAAAGGCAAAGGAAGGGAATACAGACTAAAGCAGAGGGATCAGCCTGACAGCCCCACAGGCTTTTTAAAAAACAAATCTGAATACATATTCTATACAAATTAAGTTATGGTAATATATATGTATGGTTATACATATAATCAGATGCTCAAACATTGCTTTTGTGAGGTTAGTTTCGCTTTCTGTTAGTATGCATTGAGGAACATGCTGTACAAGAACACATGCTACTCTTTCCCAAAAAAGCCTCACTCCAAAGTAGAGAGAGGGAGGCATATCCTACATCTGCAGTACCACTGATTTAGAGAACTTTAAGAATAAACGGGTAAATGTCATTTTAAATAATGATGTTGAATAGGTTGTAAGTTCTTGTCATCCAAGCATTTCTTAGAGAAAGGGAAAACATTAATTTTTGTTTGGAATATGTCTGTAACTTCCTATACTCCTTTCACATTCTCAGCACATTAGGCTTCACAGAACAATGATATTTTATGATGGACATGATGGAATAGACTTGGCCTCAGAGAACATAGTGCCTGTGGTCTGTTGCTGTTCATACAGCTACAGTTGGAGTCAATGCCACGTCTTTCCACTGCTGGTTTCACCTACTGCAACTAGGTTAAGAGTAATGAAAAACCCTCTTATCATCCTTATACTCAAACCTCCATTCAGTGTTGAAAATGTCCTTGTCTAGATGGACTTTTAGGGAATTACTCAGAGAGATTAGGTTCCTCCAGAAAGGGAAGGAGGTAATAAAATTACTCTGTACTTGCCTGAAATTAATTTCCGAGATCTCTGAGTAGTTTAAAGTTTTGGGTTTGCAATCTGTACACTCTGAAAGAGCCTGTTCCAGGCTGTTACTGGAAAATGCTAACACTTCTTCAGAAAAGTCACTTTGTGAAGTCCTGTATCTAGCTCAGCCCTGCAGAAACTGCTTCTCAAAAATCCCCTTTGCGAGAAAAATCTTCACATGTCCTTCTGCTTTCTGGGAGTTAGATCTGCTAAAATGATTTTAACATTGTATTTTTTTTTAATATAATTGGATGTTTTGTCAGAGACCCGCTATGTCATACACTCTAGGCTTTCTAACCCTCAATGAAAGACTTATCGTCTCTGTGAATTCAGGCCTGACCTATACATGTTCTCTAACAAGGAGAATTAGAAAAACATCCCAGCATGTGTTGCTACACAACAGCAAACAGTAGTGAATAGAACTAAAAATGATTTATTAAACATAAATTATTGAACAATGACACAGAGATAAAGATGCCCAAATGTATAAACAGCATGTACACAATGCCGGTAATACACAAGGTTATGCTGTTTTAAAATAGGAAGGCTGCTTTGATTATTTGTCTCAGATGCAAAGTTTGATTACCGCAGAGGGAACAGGGAGAACAAAAAGACAAGACATTTTGTCCTGAAAAACAGCCCACTTGATTATTTTCTATTCTTCTCTGTACTGCAGTTGTATCAGCTTTGAAATGGGTAGAGCTGTTGCTAGGTGATCTTCTTTATCCACTTTGTAGCTGAAATTTCAGCCAGGCTGAAAAGAGGTTTTATATCTCTAACAGCATAAAATTAAATACTAAGGCATTAATAACTGTTTTCATACAAACCTGCTTCTAACTATGGGCCTCTTTCCTGGGGCCAACTCAACCATCAGCACAAGAAACACACTTTCCTAGGCTGCAGGTCAACATGACTTGATTTAAGTGGTAGCAGCTGCAAACCCTCCCTGAGCATATCCCTTATCTCAGCTGTGTGCACCTGGCTGGAACACCCTTTCGTCTCCACAAGGATTTCTCCACAGCAACTGTCTGTGCCGTGGGACAAGGCTGGGAATCAATGCAGCCAAAAAACAAGTCTTCCACTCCTTGCTTGGCTCGGCTGGGTGGAGTTCCTCACTCTGTTTTGTGGCTGCACAAGGAGTCTGCATAAATTCAGAGGGAAATGCACTGGATGAAAAGGAACAAGTGGGCATTGCTTGGGCAGGAAAGGAGATGTTCATGCTGCTTTAATACACGCCTGGCATTGCAGCCAAATATCAAAACAGAGCCTCAGATCTTCTTAGGTTTCTAACCTACCAAGGAAATCTGGGTCAGCTTTATGTGTAAAGCTGAACTAATTAAAGTTAGAATTGACATTGTTCATCCAGATCTTGAAACAAACATGTCATTTGTACTTTAACTGAAGAATGTGGGGGGATTATATTATTGCGTCTCTTCAGACATGCAATATAGAAAAGACAAAGTTAAACTCAGGACAGTTCTCACATAACCAAAGTCAGCAAAGTAAGGTTATATCCCCTGTTGTTCCTGATCTAGCTATGTTTTGTTCCATCTGTTACTGACACCCACTGTCACTTTTGGGTGACAAAACCACATGTACAAAAATTGGCAATTGCTTCCTCTTTTTTTCTTCTTTTTTATGGGGTGAAGGCAACAAAGGATGGTTCAATCACATTCATCATCTGTTTAATATCAAATATTATTTTCTTCTACATAACCCATAATATCCAAAACCCTGGTAAGTAACTGTGTATCCAGTTTCGACAGCATTAGTCACCTTGGAGATACAGTAATTTCTGCCACTGAAGGAGAGGGTGGCCTGCAGTGAGTACTTGCCAGCCCCGCAGATCCACCCCAGCCAATCTGTGGTGATACAAACAACCTATCACCTGCCCTTTTTATTTTTTATTCTGCCTTGTAGAGAAGCAACCTGGAGCCAAGCTTGCAGAGCTCCCTGTGAGATCGCTGATCTCTTTCTGCCCTAAGGACATGCCACTTCTTCAGCAACTCACAAAAACTCTTCTGCAGTGAGAACTCAATTTCAATCTCACCTGCTATTGAATAGGTTGCCAAAATACAAGTATTTCAGCCTACCAGTACACTGGCTGAGCCAACACGATGTGTACACAAAGTACATTTGTTAATTTACGTTCTTAGAAATTGTTTAGAACAACAGTGTAACCTAAAAAAAAGAATCCACTAACCCGGAAGGAAAACTGGGAATGGAAAAAAGGGCTCTGTAGTAGCATTCCCTGAGGGAACTGTTAAGAACAGGGATCAGAAAAAAAAGAAAAAGAAAAAAAAAAAAGGCTAACACAGAACAGTGTCACAGAGAAACATTTTGATAGGACTCCCCAGTGTTCACATCAACCAGCTGCCTTTCCACAGAAGTAACAAATCCTGTTAAAGATAGGTTATCTAGCAGGCAGCAGTGACAAGTCACACTGCTATATGTGTACCATGCATGTGTAACACAGTTTTATGTTCAACCCAGGAAACTTTTGTTTCCCAGGTATTGTGCAAATGGATATCAGCAGGATACTTAATTCAAAGTCTCATTTACAGATTGGTACAGAAACAAATATAGTTTTGTCCCAGTCTTGTTTTGTCTGTTAGCCAAGCTGAACTACTTCTGAGACAAAGCGCTGACCCTTATCTTGAAGCATAGCTTATAAATAATCAAGGACAAAGAGCATGCACAAATGATTTCACAACCGTAAGTGCTGATGAATGAACACCGCAACCAAAAATTCCTACAGTGCTGCGTAAATTCCAGTAGTCATCAACAAGTTACGCAAATTTTCTGGTTTATATTAACACATAAGGGTAACATGTTCCATGACTCCTACTTTGTTGAATGTCCCAATCAGTTACCTCACTGTTCAGTTAAAGTGTAAGAAACAGACCGCAGCATTAGGTTGGACTGAAGTCTTTGCAATCATTGCTGATAGGTATTTTAATAAAAAAGACTGTACATACTTATTAAGATCAGCACAGCTGACCATTATTAAAACCTGATTTTTAACAACTTTTAAGCTTGACTTTTTACAGCTACTCCATCTAGTACAGCCCAACATTATTTTTTGTTTTGAAACAGATGTTTTATCACTTATGTAGAATTAGTGTTTTGGTCATGACTTGCATTTTTTCTGTTGTCTGTGCAGCACAGACAGTATGAATAATCTTGTTAAAAAGGAACAGATTTGCCATACTAAAGTATGTACACATGATTCTTGGTGAACAAAAGAAAGGAACTCCTTTGGCATATCCTGTACTAGCAAACATTCCATCTCATCCTTTTTTACCATGATTTCTTTCCAAGGTCTGTTGCAAGTAATAAATATAACACATTCCATTGAGTTTCTTAACTTCCACAAAAATACATCCAGCTCTTTACAAAGTCAGCAAGAGCCCTGTGTGAATGTACGCCAAAATGAAGGCAGGGAGACCAGAATTCCATTTAGTAGTAGCCTTACTATAGTATTTACTTAATCTTTCTATGATTAAAAAGAAAAACAATATAGTTTGCTTTGGGGGCTCACACATATTGCATCACCTCACCATGTCACGTGCTATTTGGTGTTCTATAGCCTTGGGAGCCTATGTAAGCAGCAGCTGATTGATTTGCACCTCTTACCAGAAACATCACAGCACTCACAGTTATACTAGTATTATTTTGCAAGTAGTTTGTCATTTTTATTTGCATTTGTTGGCCTATTATTAAAATAGATCAGAACCAAATAATAAGACCTAGCTCTCTCCAATTACAGATGTTTAATTTTTCAATAATGCCTCTTGTTTAGTATAATTAGCTGCTATATATGTAGTTTCTGATTTGCCAGTGCCTGAGGTTTGATTTTAAAGTAAGACAATTGTTGGTGGCTATTCTGGATACAAGAAGCATTGCAAAAGAGAGCAGCAAGGAATAACAGAAAAAGAAAGTGTAAGGTAATTTACTATGACATTTTAAAGGCTAAATGAATGTATGACATCAAAAAGGAATAGGTCAGGTAGGCAGAAGAAGCCTCGGCTAGGACCTGCAGATAGCCATTTGAAATTTGAGATACACAGGAATGAAAAACAAGGGCAGCTAGAAAAGGACATAACTAAGCTAATAAGGCTGGTGCCTTGCCAGTACGATAACACAGATGTAGTAAGTCATGCAATTGCAGACAGAAGATAAGTGGGATCAAAGAACAGCACCAAGAACTGATGAGGTCCAGAACGAGGTTTTGCCAGGAGAAATGGGGTACAGCTGGTGGCTGTCGAAAATGGTGAACGGGGCGGGAAAGGAGGGGGTGGGGACACAGATGTAACTTTCCAGTTCCTCTCAGCAGACAAAAGAAAGCTGATGGCAGCGGTACAGGAGAGATGAAAGGCTGGTAGTTGCACATCTCTTTCTTGAAAGAGGGAAACAAAACCAAACTAGATCGGTATCATCAACTATAAATGGCATGCGGGAAGAGTTTTGGAAAATGGAAAATCACAATGTTGCTCAGTGGTGAGAAACTCCCCTCCCCTTCCAGCTGAGGACACGTCACTGGAAAAGTCCCAGCCTGGGGAAAAAAAAAATCCACTGAGTAAACAAATTGCATAGGCAGTGAAAACAGAAAGTGGAACAAAGTCAAATGATACTTTGGCTTTAAAGGAGTTTATTTTCAGGTTAGCATTTCCTTGAGTGGCATCAGCTCAAGTTCAGACAGGAAAAATCTCATTAGAGTAAAAATGGCTGGTAAACTTCACTGCTGATATTAGGCCATTGAAAGAAAGCTCACTTATTAAAAATCTAAGATTTCAACCTGGGAATTTTTGAATTTTCAGCTACTGAGTGTAGTAAAATGATCCCACTGACAAACCAGATACCCAGGATTGGGCAAGTTTGTGGAATTTTTTTTCCCTTAATTTACATGTATTTCTAGACAAAGAAATCCTTAACTAAACCCTTCTGAACAACTCACTGGGCATGGCTCTTTGTCTTGCAGGCAAGTTCAGTGGTGAGAATTTTTCCAGCCCATCTATAAATAAAACAAGGGAAAAACTTGCTTGGTGACAATGAGACAAGAAATACAGTTTTGGATAAAATTCTAGGATTCTTACCTCTCTAACTAGCATTCATAAAAACACCAACATAAATTATTACCCTTCTCTGATAAAAATCTACTTTCAACAAGGGTACTTCATAGTAATTAATCACAGCAATGTTAACTCAAATTCTGGAAACAATTACAGTGGCAGCACTTTGTAGCTGTAATCTAGGAAAATAATCAAGACAAGTTTTTACCTTTGCTTTTCTGCTCTCACACATAATGAATGCTGCTGCATCCTGGCTAATGCACGTGACATTCCAAACCTACTAGCAAACCTATTCACATTCTCTGAGACTTGGGAAGAGGATCAGTTAAGAGGTTTTGGGTGAAGAAGTTATGAATTTTTTGTTTGGTTGTTGTATGGCTTCTAATGTATAAATAGTAGAAGGGAACCAGAACAGCAGGAAGGTTTCAAATTTTGATTATCATTTTTCCTGTTACAAGATAAGGGTAATGTTACTGCTGTCGCAACAGGGGGCACAAGGATCTTGACTACTAAAATGGAAGCTTAGGGCTCAAGTCCATTGATCACATCTCTAATTTTGGAGCTTCAAACAACAGAAAAGAACAGTGACAAAAGATTTCCTGAATCACTAAGCTGAAGGGGCAAATGTGAAATTCAGCTGCGTTTCAATTCCTGCATCTGATGCAGTTATTGTGTTAAGCTTTCAAAAAGAGAAGTGTCATGAATTTTCCATGTGTGCTCTTACATGCGTGGCAGGAGGTTCCAGGATGGGGCCAGGGTGGGGACAATGCCAGAAGTACAGACAATGCTTGCAAAAATGTACTAATTGAATTGATTTATAATTTTTATAGGAATGTTCTTTTCTCAAAGTAATTTTCGGGCAATAAAACCAGGTTGTAACAGTATCCTAAATATGATCTGTTGTTCTTTAAAAGTTGGTTTTTTTCATGAGTATATGCTAGGGTTGATCAGGACTAAGGTAGTCCTAGGTAGTCCTAAGTTGATCATACTAAGGTAGTATGGCATCTGACAGCCAGAACCTGTCTTATGCTGGATGACACCTATTGCAAGAGGTCTCTGTCTTAACACTCTTTTCAGTTTTGGCTAACACAGTTTTCTAGAATTCTAGAATTTCTAGATCTTACTCCTCTGGAGAGCTGTTGATAATTTGGAAGCTTTGCAATTTTTTGTCTTCTGGTAGTACAACCACACTGTTTGAAACCATTTCAAAATAGTTGCATCTGTAATGCTAAGAGGTTTGCCCTCGGATTCAACTCACATGCTGTTCCTCACACTGGTAACTCAGTCAAGACCTTACTCATGGGAGTAAGTACCACCAAAAAGTTGCACATTGCAGCCAAAAATTTTGTGCATTTTAGATACAAGATACACACAAAGTTGATGTATTTACTTATTGAACATTTGATGCAGTTAAGCAACAGTGGAAAAAAAGTCTTAAAGGTGAAGTGTTGGTGAAGTTCATTCTTGCTTTGTGTGACCAGGTTTTTTCTCAGCTGTAGTAAGGTTTTATCTGGTAAAGCATCTTTAAATAGCATGGATATGGAACTGGATCAGAGTCAGGGAACAGAAAACCTCACAAAGGAGGGAAGATTAAATATGCACTGAATGAAGCAGAACCAACCATACCTTAATCAAAAAAATTATTTCCAAAGTCAGGCCTTACACTTGAAACAAAATTATTGGACAAAGCCAATTTCTAATGAAGTCACTGGTGGTTCTCAGAGTACAGAAGTCATTCCTAGCCCACAGCTAATTCTGCATCTAGCTTTGCTTAGTGCTACACACATCATTATATTTTGTTGACTTCCTTCCCTGACCTTGCCCATCTTGTTACAATGAAAGTTCACTTGGCAGCTGATAAGGAAAGCAACCAACTGTAAAGCTGAATGACTACGCAAGAAAATATATGCAAGCCATTTGAAAGTCTTGGAAGATCATGGTTTTATGCTGCTCACCGACAGACTAAGCAAAAAAGACTAAAAGAACTTGAAAGGGTTTGCTCTCAACAGCCAAAAGCTGGAAGGTGCTAGAATTAACACAAGATTTGCACAAGAAAGCCTGGACTAGGATCAAAAGGGCAGTACAGAAGTGTATGGCTGCAAAAGGACTGCCTTCACCAGAAGATACAGAGCTGCACGTAGCTCACAGGCAGTTCACAGGGGATTTCAAGGTCAGGGCCGGCACCAGAGCTGCGCTGACACAGATGCTGGCAAGTGTCACCGTTCCTGCAGCAATGGAGGCTGGTATGGAGAGGGACGCTGGAAACCACAGCAGCCATGCAGTTACCAATCGATACCGATTGAGGGGGCACAGAACAGGCTGACATCAATTGGGCTGTGGCTGCCCCAGGGATGGCAAAGGCACAAGGCAGACACGGCAGAACAAGTGAAGGAGTCACTTCAACAAGTTCAGTTAAATCTGCTCTTCAAAAAAGCTGATGTGTTCAGAAAAATATTTAAAAAACAAACCCAAACAGCATAATTACTGCTTTCTTCATGCTTGCAATTCACTAGTCAGTCATTCCTTTGTCATCACATAAATGACATCACTGTCAGAAATTATCGCCTGAGGACCTAGACTGAAACCAGCTCTGCAATCACATTAAAAGGTCTCTGCAGATGCAAAAGCAGAGTTTAAATTAGCTTTCAAATTATTTTTCCAAATAAGAAACACAGTAAGTGAAACACCTCAACAACTAATCACCAACAATTAAAAACATAAAAGTAATAACTTTATTCTACAGACTCAACAATTTTAGTAGGGAATTAGCATTGAATGCAGATGACTGCAAATGAAACCCAAGAGTGTACTGAAACACTTTAAAGGCTTCACCTTAGCTTCTGTGAGTAAAGAGTAGCTGTACATATGTGGCTACACAAATAAGCTTGCAGGTCTTTCCTGTAAATTTCAACAGTACTCACAAATTGCGTAAGATCAACCTTTGGTGTTCACTCTTGGCGTACACCAAACACACTTAGCAGAACTACTGCATCTGCATAATAGATGAGTCCAAACTTTCCCAGGAACAACAAAACTATTAAAAGTACAGCTGTTACTGTGATGTTAAGCAATCTTTAGTGTCTTCTATGCCCATGAGATGGGATGCAGCAGCAGTTGAGTTCTTTTTCTCCCCCGTGACTTCTGTTAGGGCTCTGGTCACCTCCTGGAGCCACAGCCACACCCCAGCACAGTACCAGAGAGCCCTACCTTGGCACAGCCTAATTCCAGTCTTGTCCCGTTGCTAGGGCTACAAGGCCACACATGAAACACACCCCTATGCTGAGGGAAGGACATGGACATGCCAAGGGGCTCAAAACAGGCCAGAGACTGGTATCATGCAAACCAGGGTGGCATTAACATAAATTATTTTGTTATAATTCACTATTGTCTGCATGCCGAAGCACAGGGTATCAGTGTCCATCCATCCCTCACTCCGTGTTTTTAACAAGATTACGGTGGGGTAGCAGCTCTGCCCATCATAAACTTGTCTGCTCTTCAACCACTGGTACAGGACTTGAGCAGTATTTCTGGCTACCTTCATTCCAAGCTTTTTAGGAGCCGCTGGTCACCAAAAGCACTATTACACAAGAACATATTGATCATTTTTCTGCTGACATTTTGTCACAGGGATATTTGTGACCTAAATGGACTGCTACGAGCATTACCTAAGAGGCTTTTTGCATAGGAACATTAGCGAGTAGAGAATTCACCTACTGTCAGGTCTCAGAGGAAACACTGATATAGCAAAATCACTTCTGCACATTGTGATGCATATACAAAAGCTTCAAGTTATACAAATAAATTATTCCAAAGCAGTCATTTTATGTCAGTCATACACCCACGTAATGTCATCATGTACTTGTATTCCTCATGTAATTAGATATTTTCCCAACTGGAAAGAAAAAAAATAAACCAACAACAAAAAAGCAAACTACAAAATAACAGGATCATTTCACAATGATGCCATTTAAACTTTTACACCGTGAAAATTGTAAAGATTAATAGAGGCAAAGCACATTTAATCTGAAAGCTTTTATTTAGAACTTTGTTTATGGATTTGTTCTTATCTGAATCTCAATTATCTTCCGTGGACTTTATATTCTCCTCAGAAAACAAGTATCTTTGCTCTATGTATTAAACTTACTCTTATCTTAAAACTATGTCCTGTAAGAAACAGTGGTGTTCTGTGAGTTTCTTTGCTGTAACAGCATAGGTGAGAATTACTCCTCAGGCACCAAATCAACTACAAATAAGCACATATGCCTGTAAGCATCAAGAAGGTAGTCACAAGAATTTTGAATCTGATTTAAAAAAAAAATTAACAGCTACTTTTAATTAATACTTGTTAGTTTCTCTTAGCCCTCAATAAATAGAAAGCGTAAGGCATGTGGAATCCAAATTCTTTAATGGAGCTGAAGCTAAAAAGCATCATCTGCCATTTACCCCGCGGTTTTCAACCGGGACCTTTTCCTTCGTCGGTCGCAAAAATTTCCCTTCGTCCAGATCAACACAGGCGATCTGGCCACTGATGCCGGCAAGTCACGCACGGGGGAGAGCGAGCGAGGATGTGCAGGCGGGAGCTGCGGACGCTGTGAGCGGTGGGGCCGCCGGAGCGAGAGAGTAGCAGCCCCAGGCCTCCGCTACCGGCACGGGAGGGGCGGCGGCGGCAGC
Source organism: Illadopsis cleaveri (assembly GCA_013399915.1). NCBI lineage: Eukaryota > Metazoa > Chordata > Aves > Passeriformes > Timaliidae > Illadopsis > Illadopsis cleaveri. Next base: position 303,646 of record VXBB01020381.1, on the reverse strand, counting down.
AGCTACTGGCAGAGCCCCTCCAGCCGCTCCAGCGTGCCCTTCATGTCACGGATGCGCTTGGCCAGGGCGGGCACGGGCTGCATGGCGCGGTCCAGCTCCTCGCAGCGCGCCACAAGCGCGTACATGGCGCGGATGCTGAGGTCGGCCGCCTCGCCCAGGCTCTCCACCCCGTCGCGGTAGGTCTGGATACAGCCGACGCTGAGCGCCGTCAGTGCCTGCAGCCCGCAGTGCACGTTCCGCAGCAGCTCGTCCACCTGCG
>VXBB01020381.1:290864-302489 GCA_013399915.1 Illadopsis cleaveri | reverse complement strand
GCTGAAGAGGGTGCGGCGGAGAAAGGGAAAGATCCGGCCCGGCCCCGCGGGGCTCCTACCCAGCCGCTACCAGCAGTACCAGCAGCACCGCACCGGGCTGGGGAGAAGGACGCCGCTGGGAACCGACCTGGTGACGGACGCCCCTCCGGAGGAGCCCCCTGCGCCTGCCCCCTCGAGACCCGCGCCCGGCAAACCCCTCAGGAAGGAGGTAAAGACAAGGNGAGCGGTGGGATGAGCTGTGGGATAAGCGAGAAGTAGCGGGGAGAAGGCTTCTCGGTACCAGGTCTCCCTGCCGAAGTGGCCGCCGGCGCCTCACTAAGTCGGGGGCGGTGAGGGAGCGCGGAGGAGAGGGGTCGTGGTTGACGTGACTCTTCTTTGTCTCCGCAGTTCTTAAAAAACAAGATGGGAAAGACAGAGAAGGCAGCCGTCCCCTACGGCCAGCCCGTTCACAGCTTACACCTGTGTGAGCAACCAAAGATTAACAGGCAGAAGAGTAAGTGTAACACGCCAGTGACGAAGATCGCCTCGGCGAAAAAGATAGAGAACTTTTGGCAGGATTCTGTGTCGCCAGAAATAGTTCAGAAACAGGAGAAAAAGCCACTTAAAAACACAGAGAACTTCAGAAATGCCAAGTCCAAGAAACCTATCGCCCTAAATGAAGTGAGCCAAAAAGAAAATTACGCTGGGGCAAAGTTTAGTGACCCACCATCTCCCAGTGTCCTTCCAAAGCCTCCCAGCCACTGGGTGGGTGGCACAGCTGAACTGTCTGACCAAAACAGGGAGTTGATGGCAGTCCATTTGAAAACTCTCCTAAAAGTTCAAGCGTAGTTTCCAAGATCGCTTGAGTAATTGGCAAAGAAAACTCCATCCAGGAAACTTCAACATGCCTTGTTGCAACAAAAATTGCAAAAGACTGTCAAGTCTTATAATCACATAAAAAATCCTTGTATTATATTTTTTATGGTTGTGTAAATAGTGTACATCTTGTATTATGTGTATATTCTTGTTCATACTTTGAGAGGTACATTTTAGTTTTGTTATGAAAGGATGTATTTTGCACTGCCTGATTGGTAGATGTCTTGTATATAAAACATGGACAATTTTACGTGTGTGCTTGACACATGAAGACTTGACTTGCTTTGCACAAGGTAATGAAAATTTTGGAAGGAGAGTACAGCTTTCTCATTAAGGTTCCAGATCAAATGTGAATGTTTTATTTGTGCACTACTGACAATAGTTTTACATTCTGCCTCCCAATCAAGTATAAACATGGAATTTTCATACAAATGTGAAGTTTTGCCCTCTGCTCTGGAAACTATCTGGAATTCCTGTTCATCTGTTAGTTTTTAAAATTAACTGGAATTTGACTAAAATTCCTGCCCACCAATTTGAGCACTGCTGATTTCTTTAAAGAAGTTTAAAAAAAATTCAACAAAAAAACATCTAGGAAAAAAAAGGAAAGAGCAGAGCTTTCTGCCAAGAATTCAATTGGTCACTAAAAAATTAAATAAAACAATTTGGCCTCCCCTTATACATGTCTCTGTTTTTCTTTGAGTGTGTGTCTTTTAATTCGAGTATGTGAATTTAAATTACCTGACTGCCTTTTAGTGCATTAGTATAAATACTTTCTCGTCTGTCTCAGGCAAAATTAAGAGATTAAATAGCTCACCAAGAATTCCTTGTGTTTATAAACAAGGCCACCTTTGTGACAAATCGTTCTAGGGTTGTTTGGTTTGTTGAAAACACATTTCAAGCAAGTTGGGCAGTTAGATATTGAAATTGATGCAGCAATGCTCCTTAAATGTTTTCATAGTAAGCCGCTATTAAACAAGTCAATACTGAAAAGTAGCGGTGACACAAAATGAATGGAGCAAGTTGAATTTTGTATTTTTCACCAGGTTTGTCTCTTGCTCATAGCTATGCTGGAAAATACGTTCTCCTGACTTAAAATGCTTAACGAATTGGATTGGATTAGTCTGACAGGCATGTTGAGGAGGTAACAGATTTGCAGTTATTTTCCTAACCTAGTGTTTAAATACTAGGAAGTATGTGATATTTACATAAGATAGAGATGCATTTTTGAGTATTTTTAACTTTTTGGATCCACCAAAAGTAGTACACTCTCCGTGCTCCAGTGTCCTAGGAGGGGTATGTAGGAAGAAAATGCTGCTTCTTTCTGGCTGGAGTGGCTCTGTAGTGTGAGCAGCATTTGCAGAGATACAGGTTAAGCAGCATTAGGTGTGTTTATGGTGCTGCAACTTTGGTTCAGAGCATTACTTCAGCAGTTGGCACCATTCATTAGTACAGCCCTGACATGAGCTTGGTCAAAAGCTCAAAAACTGAGGATTTTTTGGCTTGCTTATAGACATTGGTTATGTAGTTGTAAAATTAGTATGTAGCTATAGGTGTTCTAAACTAAGGGTAGATACAAAATTTTTAGTTTACCCCAAAGAATTAGAGGTTCACTGTCTTGCAAAAGAGACTGGTATTGGTCTACTCGAGGTCAGTGTGTGGCTTCAACCCACTTTCTTGCCTAATCTAAATACTCCATAATTTAGTGTTCCCTATCTTTTATTCTAAAAATGAACAAAACCCCTCCTGGTTTTCTGCTTGTGGCATTTTTTTCTTTTTTTTTAATTCCATTGGAATCTCGCTGAGGATGACTCAAGGACACTCTTAAGTCCCAGTTTGCTATATTTGGTAAATGCTGTATTGATCTGCTGTTGTGCCTTACCCCCCCACCCCAACACACATGCACACTTTTTTTCTTTTGCCTGAGTGCCACCGAAGTGCTAAGCAGAATGCCTTAACAATTGCCCATAGCTTTAGGCAATGGTTTTGTCTGGTCACGGTGAATCTTGCTAACTAGCTTGATAAGAGGGAGTTTCCATCAGCCAGTGGGTTGGCATTGTGTAGAAGGATGTGTCCTTTTCCCCCCTGATTATTATCTCGTTACCATCAGCCTCTTCTTACCCTGCGGAGCTGACAGTGGGAATGCTAGCTCTGATCCTGGGTAAAATTTATCAATGTCACATACCTCCTTGTTCCTGCCCTGATTTGCCAACACATCCCTCAAGATTAAAGAATTCATTAAATGTTAATTGCCAATAGTTCTCAGCTCCTCAGTCAATTCTTTGAGAGCTGGTGGTTGAGTTCTGAAGTTGGGAACTTAAAACTTCCCGTACCTTGTTGGACCCTAAAGGGTGTGAGAACAGTCTGGTCTTTCTAAACAGTAGCAAAAAACCGAAAGCGTAATTAGCACACGTCTGTGTCAATGGTCCGGCAGAAGTGTTGGAGCACTTCGTGTTTCTGTCTTCCTGAGACGTTTGGGTTGAGCCGCTTCCTGCGCAATGGACTGGCTTGTATATTAGGCTTAAGTGCAACGTACACTTCAACGTGACCCGCTGAAAATCAGAACGTGGTCATCTTTTAGGACCATATTATGCACTTAACTTGTCACTTGCCTGCTTTATGTTTCTAAAATATCATCTTACAGGGATTTTCACTCTCAAGATTTCCTGCACTTCGACAGATTCCTTATCCCAGCTCCCTGAACAGGAGCCATTGTATTACATGAACCTACTCTTTTGAGTTCAGAGCCAGCAAAACATTAGTGTCATATTTGGAGGGCTTGTTTGCAGTGTAATATAAAATTGTGGAGTGACCAGCCTTAAAGGAAGAAAATGAACAAAATTAGTGGATGTGTTATCAGCTAGTTATGTCTGCTGTACAGGAATTAAATAAATTGCTTATTAAATCTTCTGAGGTCATTAAGGAAACTGAACATGAGCACTTCAGTTAGATAATGGAAATGCTTTCTGTTTAAAAGTCTAGTGCAATGCTGTACAGAACTGCAGGGGAATCAACTTCGAGTTAACTACCTCCTTACTTCTAAACAGTTAAATGTTATACGTTGATGGTCCTGAAAAATTAACTCTCCTGAAGGACAGAAGTATCTGTTGTTGGGTTCTCATGCGTGGCTAAGGCTCAGCCCATTAGACAGCTTCATTAATAATGGCTGGCTTGGTGCTCTACTAAGGCTAAAATGTTTCTGCCTCCTAGTGCAACAGGAACTAGAAATCCTATGTGCATTTGAACTCTATTACACCACGATCTCTTCAGAGATTTTGCTGAATTCTGCTGAATATTTAAGCAGTCTGCATATGAGACTGTAAATTTAATTTTATTTCATCTGATTAATATCCAAGGCATGTCATTTTAAGCAGTACTTCAGTTATTTTGAGATTTTTTTTTTAAGCTTTTGCATTATAAAACATTTGATAACTATGATACTTAAGGATTTTTTTTCTTTTTTACACAGTTTTGAAGTCAAGTACAAAGCTCTATAGGTTATATGAAGCCTGAAGATTATCGATTATGTTTTGCTGTAATTTTGAAAATAAGTTTACCTTGATTTTCTACATAGAGTCATAGAATCATAGAATGGCCTGGGTTGGAAGGAGCCTTAAAGATCATTTAGTTCCAACCCCCTTGACATGGGCAGGGACACTCCTCTAGACCAGGTTGCTCAAGGCCCCATCCATACTGGCCTGGAGCACCTCCAGGGATGGGGCATCCCCAACTTCCTCTGGATAATATGTTCCAGTGCCTCATCACCTTTAGAGCAAAGAACTTCATCCTAATACCTAATCTAAACCTACTCTCCTTCAATTTGAAGCCATTCCCCCTTGTCCTCTCCCTATATGCTCTTTTTAAAAGTCCCTCTCCATCTTTCTTGTAGGTTCCCTTCAGGTTCTGGAAGGAAAGTCTTGACACTTCCATTATGCAGTTAAACACATGCCTTATTTTCTTCTACAACTTCTTGTGCTCTTTGAATTTTGATTTTACAATGTGTTCTTTAAATTTTTTTTTTCATATTATATGCTTGACTGAACTTTTTAAGGGGATTTATTTTCTACTGTAATTTCTAGAATTGTTTTCTGTTACGAGTAGGCTGGTTCTTACCCAAAAGAGGCCATGATGTAAGTAAGAGGTAAAGTTGCAAAATGTAAACGTTTACTGTGAAAAACTGGTGCTACCTTGTTGAACAGGAACCACAGTGTTATATATTTTGATAGTGAGAAATACATATTTAGTTGCTGTTTCACTAGAAAAGATTGATGAAGGACATATCAATCATTTAAGGAGAAATACATTATCCAATAAAAGGACCTAAGTGCTTAAGTCAACCAATAGACTATTACCAGCAATTTTGAGGCTGTAAACTTTCTGGCTTCTTTGAGAGGGTAGGAGAATGTTATCAGAGCTAAGACAGGAAGGTCAAGAATTCAGATGAATTTGAAAAAGTTTCCTGAGGAATTAATTTGTGCAACAAACGTGTCCTACCAGAGTGTCCCCCTGTGTTGAAGTCAGCATTCTTCTCTAACTTTTCTCCCATGGGGTAATAAAATCTCATTTGTTCAACTCCCAAAAAACAGGCCTTTTGCAAAGCTCTGACTCTCATGGAAGGCTGCATTGATACATTTATTTAAGCTTAGCCTAGTGACATTACTACAAGTGTGTGGCAGATGCATCACTTAGTCTGAGTGGTTCATAAACCCTTCAGTTTGAGAACTAGGCTGCTTATGTGCACCTATAGTGTAGGTTGCCTGTGGTGAGTAAATTGGTGCAATTTCCCTAAATTATACCTGGAAGAGGAAGTGTTTGGGGATCCAGGACTTTTCTCATACAGTCAGACTTCGCTGACTCTTTTGTTGTTGGTCAGTAAGTGGCTGTATGTATTTCAAGAAGTGGTGTAATCATCATGGCCCTTGTGCCATTCTTAAGGTCATAAAGCAAAAGATTTTGAGGAGATTGCTGTTTGTATTAAAGATGCCATTTGCTCCTTTAATGAAGCAGTATGCTTTCATCAAGTAGGCCTTTGAACCCTTTAATTTGTCAATGTCCTTATAAGTGGTGATGGCAATGGCCATCAAAATAAATTTACTTTTTCATTTCCTGAAACAAGACCTAGAGCTGTGTTTCAATAAAGGGCTTAATATAGAGAGTCAGGCTTTCCTCTAGTTTCTCTCATCACCTGATTCTTGTGTTCTTTACTGCCTAGTGACATAGCTGCATGACAAAGAATAAAGTGTGCCCTTACCTACAATGATACGTAATTTGAGATCTGTCATTTGCTTTTATGTGTATATAGCACGAAGCTTTTGTAAGTTTCATTCCTAGCTTCAGGATATTCAAAAATTGCACGTTATCATATTTAAAATAGCAATAGGTCATTGTAGGAGTAGTAATGGAGTAGTAAATTGATAGACCTTGTCCAAATTTTAGACATTCTTTGTATGCAAGTCATAAAAAAGGGATGATGTATTTTTGTGCCCCTTCTCCTGTGTACGAGGAGTGAAAAGTGAAAAAAAAATGGTTAGAGATAGAAAAAAGTACCCTGAAAAACAAGGTCAACTAAGACATGAGAGAAGCAGTGTAGATTGTTTAATTTTGGAAGGAAAGATACTGCAAGAAAAAAATTATCTCCTGAGGTAGCTGATGTTACTGCAAACTTAAGGAATTTTAATGGCTAGATGAAACTCAGTTTGCTTCTACTCCTTGACTGCGACCATCTGGAAAACTGAGACTGTGAGATGACTGGTCTTGTAAGTAACTTTTACTCTGACTGGTCAGTACCTACTGTTCATTACTAGAAATTGCACCTTGCAGCATTCTTAATGGTTAGCACTGCTTCAAGTGTCACAAAATGCTGCACAAGTGCTTACTGCTCTAAGGTTTTCGTGGTTTTTTAGAAGTAGCCAGATAAAGTATGTACATTACTGTATGTCAGAAGCCTTCATGTTTTACAGCTGAGAAAACAGGCATGCAGAAGGGAACTAGCTGGCTTGAGATCCCTCAGTAGGCTGGTCATTCACCCAGAAAGTGAACCATAGTGTCTGGAGGTCCAGCCAGGTTTTGCCTTTGCCAGTACATATGGTTTGTTGTGTGTTTGATCTGCAAGTCTTCCTTGTCTCACTGTGTAGTACGTAAAATGCAGTTAATACAAGGTTCTGCTTAGAAATGTTTGTAGCTGGATAGGACTGGGCAGATAAATCAGGATGCACCTAGGTTTTGTGTTGTATACAGTTTTATTACACAATAATTTTAGTAATTTGCACAATGAAGATGAATGTTGCACTTTTCTCCACCCTTTTTTTGGACCCCTTGATACAATATATAATCTAGGCATACCATTGTCCTCTCCCCATGACCAGCAGTGGGGAGGCTGACAATAAGTCAACAGTTTCTGCTCATTAGCTGCTGTTCTCCAATGCTGTACAAACATGCTGCAGTCAGCAGCTGGCTGAGAGGGCCATGGACATGTGCAATATCTGCATAGTTCCTTGAGTTTACTTTTGCTTTATCTTTAGCCTTTCATTAGATCCTGGAAGAAAGAGAGTGGCCCAATCTTTCCCAAGAGAGAGCATCTTCCTCCAGGAGAACAGAATATACAATTTACAAGTGGTCCAGTTTCTCTCTACCAGCCAGTCTTTCTTAACACCTCAAGCTTTTCCATCACTTTCCCAAACTGTTTTCTTTACTTTTCACTGCAGCAGTTTCTTTTTTCTTGTATTTCCTCCTAAATGCATTTAATCGTTCTCAGTTTCCCTCACTTCCAGGCAAATGTTCATACACAGGTTTTTACACTTGAAAAATCAAACTGAGTGTGCCACATTTATTCTGGGTACAATTCCTCCAAGATACTGTGTACTTTTTCGTAGAGGACAGTTAGATTTTTACAAGAGGCAATGATTCTCTTGGGGTTTCTCCTGTCAACCTGATATGAATTGACCTGTCAAGCCTTGATAATCATAACATATCTCACTTGATATCCTGGAGGACTAGAAACAACTGATACCATAGAATTACTATGGTACTACACAGATACCATAGAATTACTGATACCATAGAATTACTATGTCAAACATCTCAAACCCCTAAACAATTAGAGTTTAAGAATTGTTTCCTCAGAGATCAGGATGTTTGAGGGGTCTGACCTGGACTGGTCACTGGCAGGAGGACATGCCAGGAAGATGAAAATGCAGTCTGCAGCTCTGACACTCATGAACTAAGGCTTTTAATCTAATTTTCTAGGCTGGGTCTGCTGTTTGAGAGCCTGTCACATGTACAGCTTGCTTGCTGCACGTGTCCAAAACTCCATAGCCTCCTGCTGTAGGACAGTGGTGTCTGAGTGTTCAGTGGTAGTTTCACAGTTAGCCAAATGTTTCTGACCTGGTTGTGTTGTAGGCAATTTAAGGTAAGAGTTTACACTGCTCCTTTGTGTTTTCTCTCATTTTGGTCAAGGGTAGTCTTTCAAATTTATAACCATTGGGACTGAATTCAACAGCAGCCATGTGACTTTTTGCTGCATGTAAGTTAATTTTAATAAAGAGAAACTGGTAACACAGGTGCCATTACTTTGTCTACAGAGATAACTCTGATCAACCGTGTGCACTGTTAGTTCAACTGAACTCCTATTTTCAACACTTTTCATTTTCACTCTATTTTTCAGTTATGAATTTTTATTTCTTTTATTTTTCTGACTACAGTGGTGTTGGGAATGCATGCTGAAGCTCTGGAGAGCCATAGCTGGATACACAAAAATGGACAAGCAACATACATATTGAAATTTCTGTCTTTAGGAAGTGCTGGGGTAAAAGGAGGGGTCAGGTTAGGACCCCCAGTTCTGGCGAGCTCCCATCTGGATCACATAGCCACCAGCCTCAGTAAAGTTCTGAAACATGCCAGCTTTGATGGCTGTATCAGTGTATTTCAGAGTGTTAAAGAAGTCAGCCTTCCAAAAAAACCTCCAGATTTTCTGGTTTTCCCTTCACAGCCCCAGAAGTAGTGCTCAGTGAGAGGGCAGCCTGCACCCCAAAATAGCCTTGAGATGTAACAGAAACTTCTGTACAGGCAACACAGCCTGATTTTATCCTCTCCCCTGTGGCAATGCTGAAAAGTTAACCTGTATTGCTGTTATAAGTGATTATTTCCAGTCTTCCAAACTGTTGCATGTTTATATGATTTTTAACACATACATGCCCTACTTTTCAAATACTACGGGAAAACAATCTGAAGATGTGGGGGAAGGGTAAAAGAAATCTTGATCAATTCTTGCAGCCTTGATCCAAATGCCATCTTAGTCACAATTTTCTTAGGAAGGGCTTTGCTCACTTTTAACACTGCTGAGATAGTGATGTGGGCAGCGCTCTCGGGACTGGGAGGGACATGCTTTCCCTCTGGGCTTCAGTGAGATACTGAAGAAGGTGAAGGAGCGGGAAGCCGATAGGCGATGACCAGAGGAAGGAGCTCTGCTGACGTAGAAACCTTTCTCCCTATTGTCTTCCTCAGCTGCAGCCAGACATGGCTTTTTAAGGACTTCTAGCACGCCTCCACCCTTCCTTAATTTCCCTGCCAAAAATGTAAGGAACGCATTTTATACACAAAGTAACCATGGACACATTCAGTAACTTTTTGGTTCACTTCCAGGGAGCATTGACGCCAGGTAGACACAAGAGGTGACAAGGAAAGAAAAGAATTAACAGCCAAAAGGTTAAAAAGCCACTTCACTACTGACAGAAAAGATGAAACGCTCCATGTGCATATGCGATGCAAAAGAACACTGGTCCATTTGCTTCAGCAGATGGAGTTACTGCCGCAGGTGTCTCTAAAGCACATGAATACAGCTTTATGTATGCTATGCTTAAGGGTCCAGGGAAGTGAGTAGTAGGGAAAACACAGTGTCAAGGCCTCATAGGGCATAGGCTGAATTCCCTTTAGTGGCTTGCTTTGGCATTCCACAGGAGTGGTCCCGAAAGGACCCATTTGGGGAGCAGCAGTTCATCCCTCCTCATTACAGCCTTGCCCAGAACCCATGCTTGTATTAGGCAGCTGAAGGCTATAATCACTGAGTAATTCTTGGTGAGGGCCTAATTGCAAGTTAATTTTAAGTCAGTTATGTAAACAGATTAAATCAATCATTCCCTGTATTTATTTTTCATCACATGCAGACTCAACAACTCTTAAAAATTCTCTATCTGCTTTATTCTGCTGCTTCATCGAGTTGATGTCCACTGCTAATATTTGCTGCTGCTAATACCTGCGTTACGCAGAGGCTTTGTGAGATCCCAGTGAGTCAGAATAATCTATGTGATGTCGTCAGGCAGTTTGGGGAAAGGCTCTGCAGATGGCAAACACAGCCAGCAGCAGCTCAATCTGTATTTGTGGCTCAGTGTAATGTATTTATTTGTAGAGAATAGCGGGCAGTAATTTACTATGCAAAAATATTTTTGAATTATTGTTGTACTGATGTGTCAGAATAATGAAAAAATAGCAACCAAAAAGGAATAGAAGAAAACAAACAAAAAAGTCAATGTTTTTGTTTTTCTTCAGTTCATGGTTTACCAAAAAGGCATCTGGAGATTAGAACAAGTGGATTAGGCAGGAAACCTTCATTTCTAAAAGAAAACATCTGGTGCACTTTTGGCACCATGTACAAAATACACTAAAACAGTGTCTTTTGTATAACACAAGCTCATGACCTATTAATGACTGCGTCCCTGGGGTTTTAAAAATTTAGAAAAATCACATTTCCTTCTGCAAACTTATGAACTTTGGAGGAAAATTCAATAAATAAAACTGTATGTTGTTGCTCTCTATCCTGCCCTTTTATCACAGGATAAACAGTGTAGAATATGTCATAAATCAAAAAAGTTAGTTACCAGTGTCTAACCCTGGCTTCAACTTAGCAGTCAGCAAACAGAAAGGGACATGTATATCTCAGAACATAGGATAGGTATCAAGTCATATATTTCTAAAGAAATCTTCTGTATGTTCTTAGAGAGTGTTATAAAATACAGTGCTTTTCCATTTCTCCTTCAAACTTTCCTTTTTAAAAATATTTGTAATTATTTTGGTTAATTATGGTATTCACAAATGTAAATAAGTTACAATACTTTCCAGGCCTGATGGATTTTAACTTTAGCAGTATTTTTCAGCAGTACATTTTGTACATTAGATGCCCATTCAGTGGCAAATTAAAGATTCAGTGCTACATGAATGTACAGGCAACCTCATGGCTAATGAGAGCTATTACTCAATTGGCAAAAATATTTAAGAAAAAAGAAGGAGGCCTTTTAAAGTTCCTTTTTTATTAAAAACATCCTAATTGTTGAAAACAAATTACTTTTAATATACCATCTCACTCTGAAGTTAGAACTAATCAAATTGTATGCTTGGACTGTGCTCATACTTTATAACTAACACCAGTTAAAACATTTAACATTTCAGTTAAAAGCCTAAAAGCCAAACATTATCACAACTGAAAATCCTCCTCTACACAGGAGAAAACAAACAAACAAACAAGAATATTACAGCTTATCAAAATGTCCCTAATACTTTTAACTGAATATACTTAATTTTGACTTTTGAAATAGAATTTCTATGAGATACCAGATGATTACTTGTCTACTTTACCTGTGCATCACCTTTCACTGTGATTAACCTGAGCCTTTTAACAATATCCTATGAAACTAACCCAGCTGTTCATCTGACCCAAATGAGCTAATTGCACTTCAGAGAATGGATCCTATTTCGTACTCACTCAGCCTGGCCTTTTGTTGA
>VXBB01020381.1:276633-290817 GCA_013399915.1 Illadopsis cleaveri | reverse complement strand
TTTTAATTAGCAAAGCCTTTGACAAATTTCGCAAGACTTGACAGGTTAGCCTCAGCTCTGTTCTGGAGATGCTCATGACATGGAGGTCTTGGAGTGTCACTGTACCAGGACAGATTTTCTCTTGACAATGGAAACATCAGTTCCTGAACCTGAGAACTTTTTCTGGGAGCTTGACACTGATTTTTCCACTTTCTTTGACCTTTCCTATAATGACTCAGACTGTGACTTTGTCCTTGATTGCCCCGTTAATCTACAGCATCTTGGAAATGATCTGGAGTGGAACTGAGACTGTCATCTCAGTTCTCAAATCTCAGCTGTGGAAGTGTCACAGTGTCACCTATACTCTGACAGGCAAATCCAACACACTATTATTACAGCACTTCTTCAGGAAAACTAAAGTATTTTTGTAGCAGAAATTACATCTTAGTCATGCATCCTTGAACTGTCTTGTCAATTCTGTAAACAGTGTTCATATATATTACTTGGTCTTATATCTAGACACCTCACAACACTGTTTTTCCTATTTAAGAATAGTTTCTTTGCATTCAGATTTCTGACAACTCTAGATTTGTGCTACCAAATTAGTCATGTGAAGAATAGAAAGTATTGCTATGAATTGAATGATATCATCAGCAGAATGAATATAAGAAAACATTTAAAATACAGCATTATCCCTACCATCTCCTCAAAAGAAAATGGTGCTAACAGTTTTTTGTGAATCTAGGGCTTTATTCAAAGTAATTTCACAAGAACTTTCCTATATCCTACGTGTAAGCTGAGTGTTCCAGTCTAAGCACATGATCTGGAGGGGATAAAAGCAAATGAGATATGTAACAGATGAAAATTTAGGGACATCCTGGCCAGGAAGCTAAATAAAGCTTCATTAATTATTTAGTCCTGCATAATAATGGGATAAAGTGCACCTCACCCTGGGACATTACCACATGTCTGGACAGTTCTCATTCTTTGGCTTTTTAGCTAAGTGTGGGTCTACTGTCCCAAAGGAGACAGTAGGACTTCTGCATTACTAGAGGAGAGGGCATTCAAAGTGCTGGCAGAGGTATTTCTGAGAAAAAGCAAGTACAAACATGCATACCAAATGAAATCAGTCACAGAAAATGTCACCATGGGTCTAAGACCTGACTCTACAGACACTGACACACATGCTTATTTTTCCTGTTAGTAAGTGGATTTAGTGATGTGATAATTCAGAATAAAACTGAGCAGATACTGAACCTGTGTTCCTGCTCAGGGCCTTACTAAAGGTCTATGTTTGCACGCTAAGTTGAAAGTTACTAATAATTTCCCCACAAACTCTATATACACCTTCATAATTGTCATTCCCCTTACATAATGTGTATCCCACAAAGGGCACTAGGGAAGCAAACGTGATAGGTGGTGGTCACCCCATGGACTAGGGTGAGACCTCCCTCGTGAGAAGAGTGTGTTGTTCCTACACCATTACCTCAATGATGTACTCATCCAAAGGGCTGTTTGCGCATCTTTTTGAGGCAGAAAGAAATATGTTGTGTGTTGCAGGCCATTGATTTGATGGTCTCTAACCCTTCCCAGCCAAGCAAGTGACATCAGATCTGCTGCCATGGGAGGGCAGCAAGGATTTGTGCCTGCTTGATGGGAAGGTCTGTGCACAGCATGATGTGGTTGCAGTGCCAGTGTGCCTCCTTGGGACCTCCAGTCCATGGCCATGGCTCCTGGTTTGTATTAAGTGAAGGACGAGAAAGAGACATCACAGCTGTTGTAGGAAGTGAGATGTATCTTTTGAGGATATCGATGAGTTATAATAATTTCTTCTTCTCTTTCAAGGCAGGTGTGTGCCTCCAAGATGGGGTATCTGACATGTTTCTCATGTAAGCTGAATACCTACACCATGGGGAGAGCTGCAGGTCTATCTGCACATTTGGAGGTTTGGAAAGTTCCTCTGGCAGTCCAGAAAAATTGATTTGCTAAGGCTCACGGTATTAAAGTCTAATGCTAACAGTAGCTCCCAATACATGACCATAAGGTAATTGAGGCTGGAAGGGGACTTCCGGAGCCCTCTGGGCCTGCCTCCTGCTCACAGCAGGGGTGGCTGCTAGATCAGGCCAGGTTACTCAGGGCCAATTCTGATCATCTGAAGTGGAGCCTGGCAGAGGGTTGGATGTCTGAATGCCTTAGCCCTTTCCTTGTCATACAGGATTTTCCTCGTCAGAGAGCATAAATATATCTCCATAATGCTAACAGGTTGGAAAAGCTTTAAAATCAATCTGTCCCTGTTACCTGTATATTGAGTTAAAAGGGCTGAAAGATATAAAAAGTTTAAGAATTAACAGGATTAAAAGAATAAGCAGATTTTAAAAATCACAATGGGTCTTGTGTAAAGCGTTTTGATTCATCAATTGTCATCTAAAATCAAATGGTTATTTAGTTTAGTGTCCCTTGAGAGGATTTGTCCCAGATTGGTGGAAAGCATATCCTTATGTTACAAACAGGATTCCAAATACACACACTGTATTCATAACTGAACTGAATGTTTATATATATTTAAATTGTAAAAATGTGAACAGATTAAAAACCCCTAAATTATCCATACCGCATAATTAATTGGTTATATTGTTCTACAAACAGGATGCTCAGCAGGCTTAAAATAACTCATTCTCTTTGCCAGGTAGCAAATAGCAGTTTTGCATTAACTGTCCACAAAATCAAGCGAATACATGCTAGAACTGTGAGCTTCACATCCATGTTACTCCACAAGCAGAGCTCAGTAAAGCATCTGACCTGTCTGCACATTGTGTCTCACGATAGACAATGTTATCCAATTTTTCTTTTTCTTTATACTTTTAGAAGGATTTATATGCTATTTTTTAAGGGACACTCTGAAAAAGGCTGGATACAATAGGGAAGATAGGTGAAATTTAAAAAGTAGCTGATGAGGAGAGTGAGGACACTTGATGCTATAGAAATAACAAAATTCAGAGATTTTCCCATTGAAATTAGCAGTAGTACTAATAGATGGTGTATACCCTAAAGCAAATATAAGAGGAGAGTTGAAAAATCTGACAGTCATTTTTATGTGTGTGGTGCTGATTGTAAGTACTGGGCTATATTCTTTTCTTTGGAGAATGAAGTATTTTTTTTTAAGTATCCTTTAAAATAAAAGGTGATACCATAGAATCAGTACCCAGCCTGACTCCAGATGAGACATTGCTAGGGCTAGAAATTTAATTTTGCTATTTTGAGTCACTCAAACCTTGGACTTTCTGCCAATCTGCAAAGTAATCAGGCTAGAAAATCTTATGATAGAGGCACCTGCTGCTAGGAAACCCAGATTAATATTACCAGCACATATTGAGTAGGCTACTGAACAGCCAACACATACTAATGATGCCTGGGCTGCGAAGTCAGCTGGCAGCCTCGAGACACCCCATTGTTGGTCCCCTGAGCTCTGCAGTTCCACAGCTTCCCAGTACCAGTACAGACACTTCTTGACAGAGCAACCTTACCCTTCCTTTTAAAATTTATTTATTCCAAAGTAGGTCATGCCGTGCCATCTGTTGACACTTGAAACCCACAGAGGTTTACAGATTCCCTGTGGTCTCCTGCAGTTTGACATGTATTTTTAATACCCTGTTGCTCTACCTAGCTGCTGTATGTACTGAGACTACTAATCACAACAGCTTGTTCAATCACATAATGCAAATGAGTGCAGGTCTTGAAATAATGCACTAGAAGTGAGTATGGCTGAGAGAGGATGGAACACAAGAAGGGCCTGATTTTTTTGATGATGGTGAATCCTGGGCAATACTGCTTTCAGCAAAGAGGTGCTCATGTTCACCTGCTTTCTACTTCTCCAGCAGCCTTGAAAGCAATCAGTTCCCAGATAGGTACGTAGTGGGTCTTTTCAGGCTGCAGTTAAATTTGCTTCTCTTGTTCTCTAACAGTGAGCATGTGAATTGAAGAGTATTTCACATCCACAGTTGTCTTTATGTTCTCAGCTCTCTGCCACATGCCTGTTCATTGTGAATTACCCACACACTATGAGGATGATCTTCTGGAAAGGCACATGTCCACACGGGTGCAACACTGGCATTGCACACAACTCCTAACAAATATCCTTGGTACGTGGTACAGTAAGCAGCATTGGTAAGGAGAGGGGAGCTCACATACATGTGATATACATAAAACATAGTACAGCGTACACAGACATTGGTACATGAACCTTGTGCCTGAGGTCCTGTGGGCTTTTAATTAAAGGAACTGGCCCTGACCACATTGCTACTAACTGGATGTTGGTAACAGTAACAAGGTTATAAAGCACCCCAACAAACTGCAGCCCAGGGTCTCTAAAACTTGCTTTAAAAACAAACAGCCTAACTCTAGGCAACAACAAACAGGCTGAAGCAACTAAAGATCTCAGGCTAGAAACAACTAGAACACATCACCCAAGTTTGCCAGATGTCCCTGGGCAATGTATGACTTCACCTCCAAATCATCTTAACCATTAGTGGAAACCAAAATGGATTGGACTAGCTTGTTCAGTAATAGAGTTTGACCTCCACTGTTTGCAATTGTCAGTTCTTGTTCTCTCGGGTTTCTGGATATACTGGATGCCTTTGTTTCCTTGAATTTTAAAAACACAAAACCATATTTATTTCATTTTACAGTGATAGATGTAAAGTTCAAAATGACCCTGAAATTCTGGTAAAGTTCTGCACATGTATTACATTGATTTGAAGAAATCCAACTGCACTCTCATGAGTTATCTGTACAAAATTAGCTAAGTTCATAGTATTGCAAATTAGAAATATGATTATTTTGAGTAGCCCTGTAGACAAATATATTTTTCTCCCTTTTCACGTATCTGCTTATTTCTTTCCCAGAAAACTGATACCAATTCCCACAAACCTGCAAATTCACTGTACCCATAAACCTCTTTTTATCAGCAGTAAACCCAGAAGTATACGAGTGCAAACATACTCTGTGTTTACTTTTATTTGTGATACTACAAATTAAATTTTAAAAAACAAGAAAAAATCATTGTGTGCCATAGTAGTTATAGCTACTGTGTTATTGCTTCGTATATTCCCACTGTGACTAGATAAAATATGGGTTTGAACATATTTTTTTGAAATTAATATCTTAAACAAATAATTATTAATGAACATCCTTAAGGCTTGTTGTGTTTCTATTTGCATAATTGGTACAAATAAAGAACAAAAATAATTACTCTTTTTAATGTAATTTCCCAGGGTATTATGGAAAATGTCAACACTTAATACAAGTGTTTTTATTATTATGCAATATATCATACATCCTATTTAAAAAAAAAATAACATAAAAACTTTGAGGGTAAAGAGATTTTCAATTAGACACAGTAAGCTGCTGGTTTTCTGTCTTAATAGCTCCTCAGTACCACTAAATCCACAACAAAGTATTTAATAGTAATTTGTGATGTCTAACAGATGTAATCCATTTAAGATTCATGTAGATTGCAAATATATAATAAATTTGCTGTCTATCTGCAAAATAGTATACTCATATGAAATAAACTAGAGGCTTTCACATAAATTTTGTGAGAAGAAAATGTCCATCTATATTTAAATATAAATTTTAAAATAGAAAATTGTATATTGAATTGTTTGAGTTGAGTAGTCATATTCTGTCTGTTTAACCCAGAGAAAGATATTGTCTATGAACAAACAGCTGTAGTATTTCAAAGGCTTAATGTATTAAAAAAAAAAAGAACTTTAAGAGCTGAAAAGTACTTTCTTCCTTCAAGGGAATAAAAGAGCTAGGACCTAACTGTGGTTCTGTTTGAATCAATAGCAAAATTAAACTATTTCTAGCAGCATAGGATGCAAATAACTAGTAGCATTAGTGGCATAGGATGTAAAAACTAGTCATATAACATCAGGTCATTTAACATCAGGAAAGATAAGATTTTTTTCATTACTGTGAAAAGTTTCACATAGTCTAGATATCATTTTTCACTTACATTTGCAAATATGAAAAATGTTATTAACCGTTTTTAAACTGGGAGCTGAGACAAGCAATTAAATGTGTGGAGATTTGTGTAACAATTTTTGACTTTGTTTCAGCTCTATCAGGATTTAACAGAGAAAATATTTGGTCTTGTGTGTACAGGGATAGATTAACTCTCTTTCAGAGGTAGTGGTGGGGCAGTTAACACTGATGGACAGAGTGTCTGCAGTTTGTGGCTATAACACACCTACCTGTTTTCTGTGTGTTTGTTTTCCATGCTGTGGTCTATGAGTCAGCCAGCACAGCTACAGCGGGAAAGCTGCTCATTGCCGTGTTCCTCTCCTGCCCAAAGGTGAGGTACCTCAGCTTTGAAGAGGAGCTGGCAGCCATAGAAACTTAAGCTTTTCACATCTCATCATCAGTTTTTCCTTCCACTCTGGGCTGTTTGTGTATGTTGCCCAGTTAGTAAGTCATGCTGATGCTAGAATGATTTTTGCTTTCATATTTCTTTCATATATGTTAGTAACTCTGTAGACTATTGTTGTACAGTTATATAGTTCCTAGCTAGCTCCAGTCCTTTCCCTACCCTGATAGGCAGAAAGACAAAACACATTCCAGAGGCTCCAAGGCCCCTATCCTATCTTGATTCTTCCTGGGAGCCAAGGTTGAAACCAGCTGTTCGAGACGCATTTTCATAAACAAAGTTTAGTTCCTGTCTAAAGGGGGGCTACAGAAGAGTTGGAACTGTAAGGGGGCAATTATTTAATCACTTCTGCTTCTAATTGGGGATTCTTGTCAATGATGCTAATTTGCTAAACTTATAAAACTGTATTCACCTTGTGCAGGGTGGTCATTTTTCCATATCTGTCCCTTGGAGGCCTCCAATAAAGACCAGCCTTTATACTACCTCCCATACTGCTACTGTCTCGAAAGTATGTTGTTTTATTTCTAGGTCTTTAAGGTATCAATGCTATGAAATGAACTATTCAATTTTTCTGGTTGCCTCTTAGAGGAAGAAAGGAACTAAGAATCTAAGCTACAACCAAATAATATAACAAATAATATAATACTTAAATAAATAAAACAGTAATGGAGCTGTTTTAGCATCAAGTGTCTTGAAGGGACACATGTGATCAGGCTGCATTCATCACAAATCTTTTCATACTGGCATAGCAATATGACTGTAATCATACTGCTACTACAGAAATTATACAAACATAACAATTGACCTATAGTATAATGTGAAATAATGACCACATCAACAGATTAAAATACATATGAAAATGTAACAGTGTAAGAAACAAAAGAGCATAGTTGAGGCAGGATTTTTTTATTGGAGGAGTGAGAGGGATTCAAAGGCATTTTCTGCTGAGGTAAGATCTCTGATACTTGACTCTTTTCTTGCTGTTACAAAAGTAAAATTTGAGTATGAAAGAGAGAGCAAGCAGCCAGTAAGTTTTGTGTGTTAAGGGTCTTGAATATCAGTAATTTAATTCTCTGTTTACATTATGCTGTGCATACTTCTGAAAGCCCCCTAGTAGCTGATAAGTTTTATGTAAGTCTTCAGAGAGACAAACCAAAGAAAGAAATGTAAGTTTAACCAGCCCCGTCTTTTTTACTAGAGCTATCTGCTCTAACTGGCAATGTTTAAGTCAGGCAATGTTTGAACTTTTCTTGGAGTTAACTGATGTTCCTTGTTAAAACAATCTCACTCCAACCAAAAAAAAAAAAAAAAAAAAAAAAAAAAAAAAGGGGNCCCCCCCCAACAAAAAAAAAAAAAAAAAAAGACGCAAAAATAGCTACGGCTAAGCCCTTGCTGCTTACAAATGTACATAGAGTACAAATGTATGTACTCTATGTACATAGAGTACAAACGAAAATCTGCATCAGATAGAAAAGTACTGTTTGTTAAACCAGTCTAAAGCCAGCAAAGCTTATGCCAGCCTTTGTGGCTAATGGTGCATGAAAGTGATTGTTTTGAAAATAACTGTGTTGGTTTAAAATATTATTGCCTGTCTCCCAGAGGATACCACCCACATAGTGGAGTCAGCAGACTGAGAACACAGATAACTCTAAGCTGCTTCAGGATAAAATCCAGTGTTTAAAGCATAAAATGCCAAGGGGGGTGGGGGCAGCTTGAATCAAGCTTTTGGACTTTGCACTGAAACAGCTCAGAGGCAATTGTGTCTCATTCTGCCACCAGAGCTGGGGCAAGCATCTTTGGCAGGCACAAAGAGCTGGGGCCAGCAGCAAATAGCCAGAGCTGCCTTCTCAGTGACGGTGTCTGAGCTCTAAGCACATCTTTTACCTTACAGGTTCACAACATTTGGGCAAATGGTGAAGCCTTAACCATTTAACCACTAGTTAATAAAATATGCTGTGTGAGGGATTTCAGATTTAATTCTGAGTATTGTACATGATGTAACCAGACATTAAGAGGGAACAATAAGCTCATGTTTTCTGTCTCAGTTTGCTCTGAATTTTTGACCTCACTCTGATTAACTCTTAAGTGGTGGGAATGACATGTCTACAGGGAGAAGATTTCGCTTTTCTGAATCCACCTACCCTGCATTTTTTCCCCTTAATAAGAAATGTGTAAGACATGTAGTGGCACCCTTGATTCAGTAATGGTTAAAAGAGACAGTATGGTTCAGTGACTCAAGCTATTTCTTTTCCCGAGTTCCTTAAAATTCTTTGGCTGTGTTGATATTGATACTGTGATCTGACCAAGGACCTTATCATGCTTTGTTTTTAAACACAGGATTCACTGTTATAACATTGTATGTTTTGATACAAACTTCCTAATATTAAGCTGTTTGTAAACCAGGCTGGAATGTTGTCTTAGGCAGGCCAGTGTATAGCTCCTACACACAACAACTGCCTACTTTTGTTTTTAATACTCACTGTGCTATTGTTTTTAAAGCTTTGGATTTTGGCCTGAAATCCAGGCCACCCAGAATTTAACAGCAAAACTTTCACAGAGTTCAGTCTGATCTGGATTTCAACCTCAATGCCTAATGTTGCTAATGTGGGATGTGGTAAACTTGATCATCCAGTTTTTTATGGCTACAACAGATGCTCGTTCTTTTAGACCAATGGAAAGCTACTGAACTTCATCCACCCTCCAAAACAAAAATACAAGCATTTGTTTACAGCCTGATTCCAGGAATATAAATTTAATTAGCAGCTGTGAGGTTTGTTCTTGTTTATTCATGAACAAATATATGCACAATTCTTGCTTTTCCCAAAGAAATGTTGCCCAGCTTGTATTTCCTCCATATAGTAACAGTATTTTAAACTGTCTAATGCTCCATTATCATTTGTTTAGCACAATCAAAATATCGTCATAGTATTTTTTACCTTGTTTTTTTTTTTTAATGGACCAATATTTTTTCTCTGTCTTAAAAAACAACATGTTATGGTTACATGTTTTTCATTTTGTAGACTTATAATTTAGATTCACTATATTACAACATTTTTGTAATCATGACTCAAGGCAAAACCTATAGAAAATGAAGGGACTGAATACACATGTTTTCTTCCTCTTGAAGATATTCAATGAATTTTCAAATCAGCATAAAAGGTTAAAAGACTGATGCCTTCTCCTAAATTAGAAGAAAAAACATGATAGTGTAATAACCGAGACCTGGAATTTTCTAATATAAGGAGCACGAAAATTATTGCTAATTTGAAAGATACCATCCCATCTCTGGGGTAAATTTCCTGTGGTTCTTCCACACAAACAACATACACTGACAATGAGACAGAATAGGAACAAGAATAGGAGTGCAAAGGCTCTTTATTAAAAGAATGAAAGCCTCATTAACATGCATCTGTTTTGTATGAATAAAATAACTTTACACTTTTTCCTTTGTCTTTCCTGCACTGATCTGATTTCAGGAGTCACAGCACTGTTTTTATTGTACCAGATTAAAATTTCTTGTGGCCTTGCTTAGTCTTCAGCTTATGTGAAGATGTTTCTTTGCTTTGCTCACAACCAAGCCCCCCAGTTTGCTTTAATACATGCTGCAGCTGTGTTTATTTTTAGTTCTGTGGGCTGTCCTTAACAGTGATGCTCCCAGCAGCTCTGTTAGGGGAGGATTTATCAGTGGCTGAGCAGCTCATGCTTTCACACACCTAGTCTCACCACAACTTCCTTGTCCTGACTCTTTGCAGATCTTTGCCCAATTTAACTCACTAAACCAACAGGAAATTACCTAACTTTTTGAATAAGCTATTTTTGTGCCATTTTAGTGACTTGCACCAGCTCAGGTAAAGGTCCCACAAATACCAAAGGCAGCCTAGCGAGGGGCACAAATTCTTGGCTGGATGAGGGAAAACCATAGTGGAACTGTGAACTTTTGGAAGCAGAGACATATTGTGTGTCTTGCAAAACTGTTTCCAGATGAAAAGTATCCATTTTTCTTTTCTAAGCACATTTTTACTGACTGAACTAGCTCATTGAAGACAACATGGTTGCTGGACCCACACAAGAGAAGCAGCAGCAGAAGCACATTCCAGGAGGTATGCAGGGAAACTCTCCTGGCCAGCAAGTCCCTCTCAAGGAACCATACTTGCAGGTTGTACACAGAGTTTGCAAATGATCTGGGATTGTGAAATGGAACATATAAAAATAACATACCCATTATAATGCAAACTGATGTTCACACTAATTATCATTACCAGTTTTCAAACATGAAAATTGGAACTCTCAAGCTGGCACAAACTCTATAATGCTTAAATTTAGAAAATTATTGGCTATCTTAGTGCTGTATGCTTCACAAACCCTCAGTAGACAAAGAGGACTCCAACTATATTCTAAAGGTTAATTTCAAGCAAATGAGACAGTGGTCACATTAGTAATTCAACCCTCTGATTATCTGAGATATCTCAGTTGGAAAGGAAAACCGCAAGCTGTGAGCAGATAACATAATCCCTAAAAGTAATTTAGCTGTTCCCCATGAGTGGTAAATTTTCCTGGAGGAGCCAGTGCTGACTTTGTCCCACTTTCAGATGCTAGCATTCCTGTGCATGCTCTACTCCTTCTTCAGCCCTTCAAACAAGCAGCCAGTTTGTTTGGAGGCAGCGGCCACAGTGCAATTTGCTCACTGGCCAAGCCTTACCATTCCCGTTAGCTGTGGCTCTGAGAGTCAGCATCCTCAGCTGTAATGCCACACTACTGAACAGGTATGTAAAGCTATAGAGTGTCCTGCATGAATCTGTGCAGGTTCAACAGGACCCTGTGTTTTTTATGGAAGAAATACAAAACTACATAGTGAACAGTGGTGCCTCAAGGAGTCAGGTAGAAAAAATACATGAGGTGTTTTTTTTCCCCTCCTCACTAAAATTTAAAGTGGGAGCCAGCTTTTTCCATGAGTGCAAAAATGATTGAGTTTGATGTATATCTAGAGTGATTGCTCCTAAAGAATGCTGGCACTATCCTCAGGAACATTCTGCCTGCTCCAAAGGGCTTCCAGCCCTAAAAATCCCTTGGCAAACAAATCTGAATTATGTGACCCTTTGCTGAGTATGTGCTCCCTCAGCTGTTGACAAATATTTACTGCATGCATCCATAAGGATAGTTCAACATGGATACAGAGTTCAAGCTAAGTTCAGCACGTTTTGGGAATTGATGGCTTTACTCCACTTGGAAGAATGTGGGGATGGAGGGAAAGAACTGACCACAACCATAATACTTGTAGTATGTTGCAAGGCTAAAAATAGCTCATGACAAATGTAAGGCAAGGGAGCCTGAGCTCTTCTTGGAGTGACTGAGACTCCTGTAGGGTTTGGTGTCACTAAGAAAAGAAACTCCCCCATCTTCTGTGGAGAGGGGAAACCTGCAGCTCAGCACACCAAAGCACCTCTCCAGTTGACAGAAAAGTTGTGGAGAAAGAATCCAGTGGATAAATGAATAAAAAGGGAATTTATGGTAATTAAATAAGTTAAAAAAAACCAAAAAACCAGAATCTGTCATTTTGTTCCTGCTGACTTCAATTTTTTGTCAGATATGGGTTGGTTCAATAGGCAGATTCCTTGCTATGTAGCTTGTACCTAAAAACTCCCAATCAGCTGGCTCTCACAGGCCTGGACTGCAGAAATCCCAAAGAAATGTAAAGATGAAACCCAAATCCAGTCAGAGAGGGCTCCTGGTTGGAAAAAAAATGAAGATGTCAAAGAAGACAGGGTGTTTCCAAGCCCAGAAGAGTCACAGCACACGTTGCACTTGCATGCAATCTCTGGGTGTTGTGATGTTAGCACATGTATGTAACAAGGCATGTGTTCCATCAGTGTGTTGTGCCAAATTAGGCTTTTGGCCCAGTGTGCAAGAGGCTAATCCACACTCAGTGTCAGGTACTTGATTTATTTACAGTTCTGCACAGAAAGGGGGGGGTGCTGGGTGGCAGATCTACTATCAAAACATTTCACTACTTACACATTTTAGCAAAAGCATGATTGTTCCTTGGCTACAAGTTACATAGTTCTCCTATTACTTAGTGTTCTATTTTTTATTGGTTGAGTCCCTCTTTTCTTGTGCTAATTAGTCTACATACCCAGTCTTTGCCTTCTTTTGAGTCAGGGGGCCATGAGTTGGTGGTTACAATCTCCCTCTGACAAAGAATTACCTTTCACCCAGTTGGAGCTGATTTCAGCACCGTTGCTGAATTGGCTTTTTTAGTTTCTTCCTTATCATGGGAGTTCTGCCAAATGACCTTGTGGCCTGTAAATTCTGCATTCTTTTTACCCACTACCAGTGGGATGTCCTTCTTCCGAAGGTTTTTTAACACCACCCTCTCCCCCACNGACAGGGTGTTTCCAAGCCCAGAAGAGTCACAGCACACGTTGCACTTGCATGCAATCTCTGGGTGTTGTGATGTTAGCACATGTATGTAACAAGGCATGTGTTCCATCAGTGTGTTGTGCCAAATTAGGCTTTTGGCCCAGTGTGCAAGAGGCTAATCCACACTCAGTGTCAGGTACTTATTTACAGTTCTGCACAGAAAGGGGGGGGTGCTGGGTGGCAGATCTACTATCAAAACATTTCACTACTTACACATTTTAGCAAAAGCATGATTGTTCCTTGGCTACAAGTTACATAGTTCTCCTATTACTTAGTGTTCTATTTTTTATTGGTTGAGTCCCTCTTTTCTTGTGCTAATTAGTCTACATACCCAGTCTTTGCCTTCTTTTGAGTCAGGGGGCCATGAGTTGGTGGTTACAATCTCCCTCTGACAAAGAATTACCTTTCNTGCAGAGATGGCATTTGCCTTCCCAAATCACCGTTAGGCGTGATGGGGCCCTGCTCTCCTGGAGATGGCGGCACACCCACCTGCCCATGAGAAGCAGGGAATTCATTCCTTGCTTTGCTTGTGTGCGCGACTTTTGCTTTCCCTATGGTACTGTCTTTATCTCAGTTCGTGAGTTTCCTACACTTACCCTTCCGATTCTCTCCGCGATCTCGCGGGTGGGAGTGAGCGAGCGGCGCCCGGCACCACAGCCGGCAGGGGCTACGGGCGGGCCCGCGAAACTCCACTGGCTGGCCGGGGACGCCGCGCCCGGCACGCTGGGGCGGAGAGTTCTGGCTGGCCGCCGCCTGTAAGCCAGGCCGTGATTACGAACTACATTTCCCAGCGTGTCTCGCGGCGAAGAGAGGCGATAAATAGGGGCGGCAGCGCAGGTGTCGCGCTGGAGGGCAGGTGCCGGCGGCAGGTTCGGGTCAGTTCGGGACCGGTGCTCCCGAGGCGTCATGNTGATTTCAGCACCGTTGCTGAATTGGCTTTTTTAGTTTCTTCCTTATCATGGGAGTTCTGCCAAATGACCTTGTGGCCTGTAAATTCTGCATTCTTTTTACCCACTACCAGTGGGATGTCTTTCTTCCCAAGGTTTTTTAACACCACCCTCTCCCCACCAGGTCTGAGATCACAGAAGCACACCAAGCCCTGAAGTTTAACAAGGCAATTCTTCCAGCACAAAATTTATCTTTCTAATATTTTATGCTGGTTTTGGCTGGTGTGGAGTTAATTTTCTTCATAATGGCTGGCATGGGACTGTGTTTGGATTTGTGCTGAACACAGCGTTGATAATACAGACATGTTTTTGTTATTGCTGAGCAGGACTTACACAGGGCCAAGGTATTTTCTGATTTTTGTACTGCCAGGCTGGTGGGGAGGCTGGGGGTGGCTGGGAGGTTGGGAAGAGACA
>VXBB01020381.1:209277-276206 GCA_013399915.1 Illadopsis cleaveri | reverse complement strand
CAGGTGTCGCGCTGGAGGGCAGGTGCCGGCGGCAGGTTCGGGTCAGTTCGGGACCGGTGCTCCCGAGGCCTCATGAAGCCGCAGGAGCCGCCGGAGAGCGGCCCCTCCACCGCCGCCGCGCTGGAGGTGCTGAAGCAGCGGGCGTGCGAGAGCGTGGATCTGAACGCTGCGCGTCTGGGCGCTCTGAGCCACGACATCTGGAGCCGTCCCGAGCTGGCGTACGCTGAGCACCAGGCGCATGACGCCCTGACTCGCTTCTTCTCCGGCGGGGACCTGCCCGGCGCCGCCTGGGCCGTGCAGCCGCGCTACAAGCTGGGCACAGCTTTCCGCGCCGACTGGGGCACGGTGGCTCCCGAGGATCCGCTCCGCCTCGCCTTCCTCTGCGAGTACGACGCGCTGCCCGGGCTCGGGCACGCTTGCGGCCACAACCTCATCGCCGAGGTGGGAGCCGCCGCCGCGCTGGCGCTGAAGGCCGCCCTGGAGAGCCTGGCGGAGCCCGCGGCCGTGCAGGTGGGAACCCTCCCGGGGGAGCGGTGCTGAGCGCTCCCTGACTGTCCCTGACTCTCTGTGCGTTTGTGCTGCAGATCACGGTGCTGGGGACGCCCGCGGAAGAGCAAGGAGGAGGCAAAATAGACCTCATCAAAGCTGGAGCATTCGATGGCCTGGATGTGGTTTTCATGGCGCACCCTTCGCAAGAAAACGCTGCTTACCTGCCCGACGTGGCCGAGCATGAGTGAGTGGGTGGGTTCAGGTGGAAGGAGGTGGTTTGTTATTAGCCTTTTGTTCCCTTCCTGAGGAGGGCACCTGCTTTAGCAGTGGCTAAACCCGGAGCCTTGCAGGTGCCCTTCAGACAAAGATATTTGCCGTCAGCTAAGGAGCCTGATTAGTGTTAGGGAACGCCACTCTGAGCCGTTCGTCCAAAGTGGTGTGTTCAGCCTAGTGCTCAAATCCCTGACTGATCTGAGATAATCTTCCGTGTATTAGAACAAAAATCAGGTTTTTGTTCTGATGTTTCTAGGCGTTTCTTTTAAACATTCATGTGATTGTGCCATGTTTTGAAGTAGAGTTTAAAGACGCAGCTGCAGGGTCTCAAGGGTCGTAGTTCTGTGCTTTCCTGGATGCCAGTTATGTGGTCCTCCATGCATTTTAATCAGTTTGGAAGGTGTTTCACATTTGCCTTCCTCCTTTTGAAAAGAACTGGCGAGCCAAGCCTGACTGAAGTTTGGATCTGTAGTAACTTCCTCACTAAATTTAGTCATGGCCATGTTATGTGTATTAACTTTCACATCAACTTCTAGGTTTTGATCCAAAGTCTTGATCCAAAGTTTTGATCCTGTCTTTTCCTTCATGTTTGCCCCCAGTGTAAGGATGGACAATAGTCCTACCCTCGCACAGCTGCCTTTTTTGCCAGCCATATAATTCTTTGAAAATTATACCTTGTCTTCTTATTAGCCCTGATGTTCAGAGACGGAACTGGCTCGCTTGTGCTTTGAGTCACTTGACTTGTCTTAAAGTACACCTTGCTGGCTGTGCATCCCCAGAATTGTACACACTACATGAGGTGCAGTTGCCTTAGATCTTACTCAGCTGATGCAGGGACCATAGTGTTTCCTTATAATTTTGGAGACAGCTGGCATGTTTGGGACTTCCTCTTTAGTTATTTTCAAGCAATCGACTCTTAGGCAAATGCTGGGTCTTTAAGTACACAATTTTTAAAAAATACTTTGGAGCTTCATTCTTTTCTCACTCTGCCAGTCTGCAAGGCCATGCTGTTCTTTCTTTGGTGTTACAAACAACTGTTTCCAGTGTCCCACAGTAGTCTACCAGCAGGTTTTGTTCCTATGTTTTATGTCACATTCTATGTGTTACATGATTCCTGATCCCAGAGTCTGACCTTGCAGAGACCCCACTAGTAAACTCCCTCCAGTGCAACAGTTTCTACAAGTATTACATTTGACTGTCTCAGACTAAATTCTGAATTATTTAAATGACTAATTTCCCAGTCATTTATGACTTGATGCACTGGGAACCATTTTCAGATTGGTTGTGGGACTGTCCAGCTCTGATATGCTTGATTTTACTGATAATTTTGCTTTTACCAGGGCTGTTGCCAGTGGATAATTGGCTTCTGTTACTGCCAAGTTTTATGGTAAAACAGACAAGAGTTAGTCTTCATCACCTGGCCAGTTCTCTGCTATATTTCTTCCTCTAAAGAGTCTTAACTGGTTATTGTAACTTCCTTCAAGACTTAGCCCAACTTGCCTTTGCTTTACCTTAAGATTATATTTATAATCTTCAAGATGTAGTTTTCAATGATAGTTTTGTCTTTCTGCCCTCAATAATCTTTTGAGTTTGATACAGTAAGATTTGGAAATCTCTCTTCAGAGGTCAAGGTCTGCAGTAGGATGCAAGTCCTAAATAGCCTTTAAACCTTTGAACATGGAGGAGGCACGGAATTGAAGTGCTGAGTGAAACAACTTAGTACCTCCAAAAGCTTGAAATACTGAGTTGTCATGTTTTATGTAAATATGAGGTTTCAAAGACAGTTTTTCTAATTTTAATTGATCTTTGGTTGTTTGTAGGGAGTTTAAGGACTGGTAATCACTAAGTTGCTAGTGTTGCTGTGTCTGCAATTCTGAAAGCTGTCTTGTGCCTTAAATAAGATTAACATATTGGGATAACTAGTGAATAGGTGCAAAGTTTGCTGGTTCTTATTCACTTACCCTTCACTTAATCAGCCTATTATTTATTTATTGTTGGTCAGACAGGATCCACATTCTTCTGCTGGTACTCTTAAACTGGCTTAGGGTGTTATTATTCTGCAGTCTCTTGGGTTTTTCTGAGCATCTCTGACATTTGTGTAGCTAAAGAAGTACAAATAAAGGAATGCTGAAAGAACATTTTTTTAATAAGAAACACATGTTTCTTGTGGAAAAGAATACTGCAGCATGACCTGCTGTACTTTGCCTTCTTTCTATTTTTTTGAGACTGTCCAGGGATCTTTGAGTTGATTTGAGGAGTTGCAGTCTAACACTTAGGATATTAATGGACAAGTTTCTTACATTTCTTAATGATAATAAATTTTAAATAAAACTCATAGTCTAGAGAATGGGTGCTATGATTGTCTTGGAAGATTACTAGGGATAGAAAAAGGCATGCCTAATTTGGCTTGCAGCAGTAGTAAGAGATGTTTCCTGTTGCAACAGTACACTGCATTGTGTCCCTCTTTGCCATCCAGAATTTAAGTGCTGGTGTTAACTTGCAGCTGTGGTGTGGTTCTGAGCACAAGGGGTCACTTCAGGATAACTGGTTAAGTTGGCATTTGTGCAAGACAGAGGGACAAGCAAGTTAGGTTGGTCATGGCTGGATAAGAGTCAAGTTGTGTGTTTTGGGGTAGGAGGAACGCTTGAAGATTGAGTTTTTTCTGTAAAGGAGTGGGTATGGAGTGCAAACAGATTTAGTTTTGTGTATTTTATAAATAGTGAGACCTTATATGTAGATGTCAGTATTTAATATTTTCCTCTTTTGTAAAGAGTTCTCATATAGTCTGAATTATGAACTTATTTTATAAGGCTAATATTGATGGCCCTCAGATGAAGCAAAGCTTGAATTTTTTACTGGACATGTTAAGGTGCAATATTTTATGACTTCTGTGAAGTTGGAGGACAGACTTTGCATGAGATTTCCTCCTTGTTGCAAGCCTCTACCACCTTTTCTGAAGGGTGCAAGGAGATAACATCCTTGCTGTAGTATAATAATGTGCATTTTACAGTAGGCTGTGCTTTTCCATACTTGAAAAACTTGACTTTTGTTATTTAGACATGGGTTACATGTGATCTTACTTGCTTTTGCTATCTTACTTACTGTACACATTTTATTTGACAAGAATTAGGACACTCAGCTTCCAATTTTGAATCAGAGAAAAGGGTTTGTTATCCTCTGAGAAGAATGTTAGTAACTTTAATTCTCAGAAGAGTCAGGCAGTATAAAAAAAGTGGTGGAGAAATTTAATTAATATGTGAAACCTGTACTCTTCAGGAAAGGCTATATAAAGGTATGTTCCCAGTAACTCCCTTGCCTGACTAGTTCTTGGTATCATTCCATTTTACTGGTTTTCTAGAAACCTTTCAGTGTTCTTCTGCACTCAAAGATAGTTTAACTGCTACAGTCTAGTGCCAGGTAAATTGTTTGGTGTTACGCTGTACAAAATTTAAAAAACATATATTTGTGGGAACAAAAGGAACTTTTTCATTTCAAAGATTTTTTTTTTTCAGTGAATGAGAAACAAATAAGCAATGCCTTTTATTTCCTAGTGTGACTGTGAAATACTATGGAAAAGCTTCTCATGCTGCTGCTTATCCTTGGGAAGGAGTTAATGCATTAGATGCTGCTGTTCTTGCGTACAACAATCTGTCTGTTTTAAGACAGCAAATGAAACCGACCTGGAGAGTTCATGGTGAGATCTTCATTAAACCTCGTGTCCAGCAAGTAAGGGTTTAGGCTGTTGAAGTACTAACCTAGAATATCACACAATCCAAAGTATTGCACTAAAGCACTAAATTAGCATAGTCACTTCAAATATTATCAGACAGCATCATTTCGTTTAAATGGTGTGTCTGCAATCTTTAAAATCATGTCAGTGCCCAGAACTAACTCAAATATGCTGAGAGGTCAGATTGGGAAGGGGACTCCAATGCTCAGGTAAAGGCTTGACCAATTTTAAATCTTGAAGTTGCAGTTCAGAAAAAAAAATGCAAAGTTTATTTTGGTACATGGCCTTGAACTTCTTAGTATATGTGGATTTGCAAAGGTGTAAGGTTAAATACTTCCAAAAAGTGAAGTATTACTTACTGCATCAATTTTTTAGTAGACGTTCCATTAATTAGATGGCATTTATTGGAAGAGTCTAGTGGTCTGGAATGAAATTTGGTGAAGTATAAAAAACAAATGATGGCAGAAGATTATAGTCCTGGTTAGTAGCCCAATCAACTAGATGTTCACTGGATTCTAATATTTAATGTCTAGTAGGTTTTGGATTAGAAAGGCCATTTTGCAGTAAGACACGTTAACCGTTAAGCTTGATTTGTCCTCCTTCAACATTGTGCATTTCTACCTGTAAAGTGAGAAAGGTTCAAAAGGTGAGGTGAAGCTGCCCTTTAGCTATAAACCCAGGGTTTCTTATTGCAACCAACACAACTTTTTCCAAGTTGAATTATAAGAAACTTTGCCAATTCTACAGGGCTTTTGAGTGTAGAGCTGTTTATTTGGAATACTTGTTAGGAGCTAAAAATCATTCCAGAAGTTCTGAATTGATCATTATGTGTCTTGGCTGCTTGTACTGTATGTAATACAAGTGTGCATTTCTTTCCAGGATATCTGGATGGAGTCCTAATCCTTTTGACTGTAGATGAAGCTGTTTGCAGTTCTGTTGTGCAGCATGCCCAAATGAATTTCAGACAGTGGGCACAGCCTTCTTTCTTCTATTTCTCTGTAGAAAACAAGGCTCATAATTATAAGTTTTGGTGTCTGCAACCCATGTGTTGCAGGTTTAAGGCTGAAAATGCCTAAGTCTTGTGTTGAATCTAAGCCTTAACCCCTAAATACTGCTTTCTTTGTAGTTTCTAAAGGCTCCATGGGTAATGTTGGCAAAAAATCTCAAGTATCTAAACAAGCCTTCTGGAGGTAATGCTTCCTGAACAGCAGCAAAACTGAAATTACTGTGTTGATAAAACTGCTGTCATAAAGCTGTTTTTTCAAAGTAGAAATATTTAAATTACTTCTGGGAAAGGACAAGCAGCCAGAATGAGATTTAATTTTAGGCATGCTTTCTTTGCAACATTGTGTAGGAGATCTCTTGTAGACTTGCTGTATAATCAGTGGCTGAGTAAAGTGATCCTACAAATAGTAGTGTTAACCCACTAACAAAAGCTGAAATAATTTCCATGACTTGAAGTCTAGAATTTCTAACCAATGTTTCATGTACTGAAATACTGTTGTCTTGAGTTCATCTGAGATTTTGGTGTTATCTTTCTTCTCTGCTTATGAATGGAGTATATGTTGCCCCCTTGAAAAACAGGAATGTAGATTTTTTTTTTCCTGCTCAAGAAGTTGTATTAAACAGGTCGTAAGAAACAGTTTCCATCCAGAAGGGCAAATTTGGTGCTACTAATAGTGTGCAGGCAGCCTACTTTTAATTCTGGTCTGCTGTCCAGTCCATATTGCAGTTGTATTGAAATGTAACTGTAGAACTACTCAGACTCTCTCCAGTTCCATTTACAATTGTGCTGGACAGAACAAGTGAAAGCTGTTTACTCATGAAGCTACTTGTTCTGAGAAAGCTTGTTATGGGTATGTGTCATGCAAATTTGCATGAATACTTACTGCTTCCTTTCCTGTGATGTCTGTCCCGCTCAGCTGAGCTGTTCCTATTGTTATGGACAAATAGTGATACTGAATTAATTCAACACTTTGGTTTTTATTTTGACTGTATTTGAGACTGGAGGTGAAGTTCTTAATAGGTTTTCTGCACCAAAAGAAATGTTTTGTTTGCAACTCATTAGTGCTGTCTCTTCAGGCCTCAGTGACACACATCAGTAGCTTTTGCAATATTTCCAGTTAAGATAGAAGTGTCTCAGGTTCTACAGAAAAATAATGTCACATATAAGAACTTGAGGGTAGGAGGCCAGGAAAACAGTCTGTTGGAAGCAACTAGCTGTTAGTGCAATGCAATGTAATGTGGAACTGGGATCTACAATGTGTTCTTGTCAAAATATATAAATATTGCTGTCCTTCATGGTAATGCCTTTGATACCATAGTGGTAGAAAATGTAATTAATCACACATTTCCTTGAGGGAACACTTTCAACTCAAACTGCACTGATGAATAAAGCAACATGTATTATGCATTCCAATATTTTTAAAGAATTAATATGCACAAGCTAATGAACTTTCTGTGCACTGCAATACACACATTATTCCAGTATTGCTGAGAAACGCAACTTACTCAGTTTTTCTTCAAGCTCACAAAGTAAGTTGGAAACCTTCTAATTGAGGAAATGTTTAAAAGTTGGAATCCAAGTTAGCCCTTACAGCATTTTTTCTTGTTGGCAGACAGATTGCTTTATGACTCTAATGCATTGAATTTTACGGGATTAATTAGAAATGCTAGTTTGGCTTGACTCTGGGATGTAAAACAGATGTCTAACCAAAGAATGCTGTGAAATTGTGCTGAAAGACATGTACATGTTCCACTTAATCTGACATGATGAAGAAACTTTGTCCACATACTGCATTTTTTAGGTTGTTTGTATTTCATGCTCAGCTGATGTTTTGTTGTTTTTGTTTATATATTTATAGTTCTTGACCCAGGAATTTCAAGACAGGGCTGAAGATCAAGCAATTTCATTTAACACTGACATGACTTTTCTCTTTCTGCAGGTGTAATAAAAAATGGTGGTGTGAAACCTAACATCATTCCTTCTTACACTGAACTAGAGTTTTACTTGCGTGCTCCTTCAAGAAAAGAACTTTCTGTTCTGACAGAGAAGGTTGAGAACTGCTTCAAATCTGCAGCAGTGGCCACAGGATGCAAGGTAAGAATATATTCATTGTCATGTGTTTCTGTTACACAGACCAGAACAGGATATCAAAGTTTGTCTGCATAGTGTTTAGCCAAATCTAAATTACTGTTACACTTTTTGCTGTTCTGTTGCTTTGTGTCCTGAAAGAAAGCTTTGGTTTATAAATAGAATGCCACAGAATCCTAGAAGAATCTGTGTTGGGAGAGACCTCTGGAGGACATCTGGTCTAATTCTCTGTTCAGAGCAGGACCAGTTAGAGCAGGTTGCTGAGTGCCATGTGGACTTTTGAGTACTTCCAAGTATGAAATTCTACCACCTCTCAACAAGTGCTCTACACACCTCATGGTGAACAAGGGTTTTCCTAATGTTTATTGCTGCAATAACTTGAGGTGGAAAACTAGAACAGGTTTTCTTCAGAGATTGCAGTGTTTCCATCTTTGGAGATATTCAAAAGCTGCCTCAATATGGTTCTGGGCAACCAGCTCTAGGAGACCCTGATTGAACAGAGGAACTGGACAAGATGACCTCAGCAGGTACTTTCCCACATCCACCCTCTGTGATTCTGTTGTATCCAGTGGGAATTTCCTTTGCTGCTTCTTGTTGCATCACTTTGACATCTGAGAAGTCTGGTTCTGCTCTCTCTGTACCCTTCCCATCTGGTAACTCTAGACAGCAGTAAGATGCCCCACTAACCTTCTGTTCTGTGAATGCTCAGCAGATCAAGTTCTTTCAGCCTGTCCTTGTACACCATGTTCTCCACCTAATCATCTTGGTGGCCTTCCCCTGGCCAAGCTCCAGTCTTGGTTTGAGGAGAAACCAAACAAACACAGCACCAGATGTGGTCTCACAGGGACGTCTACATCAGTAATAAAAATCGTAAAACACTAACGGCACCAGTGTCAGTTGCAGATGAGTGCTACAAGTAACAGGCAGCAATGTGGTATTTTGTGCCACTGATGATAAAACACTTGGAGCTTGCATGTCTTTTGTCATCTGAGCCAGACGTGTCATACAAAGCTAGGCTTGGTCATGCTTTATCTGCTCTTAAATGAGTTCCATCTTGTGTGCTGGATGTTCACAGTCACCTTATGATTCATGAGCCTGGGCATGAGTCCTAGGAGCATTTATTTGCTCTGTAATCCCTCTGGGAACTTGAGGACAGGATGATCTGAGGACTGTGTAGTTTTCAAGGACCTCCTCTTGGCCCTTCAGGAGGATGTGACCTTTAGCTCTTGTTCAGTGAGCTAGAGCTCCTTCTGTTGCAGTGACACTTAAAAAATAATAACTCCTAGACTGCATTTCTGCTTCTCTTACTCTGCATCCTTGGATGCATCCTGCCTGATCCCATGTACATTCAATTTCTTTAAGTGCCCTGTAATTTCTTTTTGTTTTGCTGTGGGTGATGCTTCTGTCCTACAGATAGTGCTGCTAGGCTGAGAGACCTGGGAGGCTTGGTGGCAAACCTCACCTGTAGAAACAAGCAAAACAGGTATTGGGTCTTCTGTCTGTTTTTTTCCCATATTCTTGGACATTAGGTCCATTGCCCCATTAAACAGGCTCATATAGCAACAGAGTGATATTTCAATTAGCATTCTCCTTTCTTTTGCATTTAGTAAATGGAAGTGTGTCTCATCTGGCTGGTTCAAACAATATGATTGCCTTTTTGTGTTGCTAAGATAGATGGTTCTACTTGCTCTATTAATTACAAGCTCATGACTAATTCAGCTGTAAAAAGAATGTATGTGATCATCAGAACAAATAGGTATGGGGTATGTGAATGTTAGCATGTCACTTTTATAGTCTATTTGAGGCAGTAGATGATGTTTTCCTACTATGTCCCCTTCACTATATCTAGAAAAGAGTTTCAGAAAGTGCACTTTATTCAGAATGAAAGTTATGATCTCTTTTGAAATTTGACATTGATAGTTTTTTTCCATTTGTTTCCAAATTTCTTACCTGTGTGAAGCCATTTAACGAATGGGGCTGTAGTTATTGGAAACATTCTGAAAAAAGGTAACATACAGTTTCATAAAAGCCTGTTTATTTCTATGTAGTTTAGTAGTACCTGCCAGCAAAATCATTAGATACTGTTACAGGAAATATTTTTTTCCTATTTATAGAGAAAATTTTGAAATCCTTGCTTCTGGAATTTGGCTGTCTAGTGCAAACTGAACAGAACACCAGCTGTGTTTTGATCAAGGGTGATACTTGGCAGAATGTTGTATTTTTGAAAGAATCTTAGCACTTACATCTGTTTTGCCTTGGGCTTGAAGTCTGGATATGTAGGGGTTTGTTTTGGCCTTCAGATTGTTACATGGAACTGGCTTACACTGGAGAAAAACTTAAAATAATTCGGGATTTTTTGTCTAGGTGGAAATAAAAGGTGGTGAAAATGATTACTACAATGTGCTTCCAAATAAGAGCCTGCAGAAAATTTACAAGGAGAATGGAAAGAAGCTTGGAATCGATTTTATATCAGAAGATGCTATCTTGAATGGTTTGTCAGGTAACTCCAGCTGCATTTTACATTGTGACTTAAGCTTAGGTTAGTCGATCCTCAGGTGTATACAATAACAAAATAGAGCTAAGTTAAACACAGTTTGGTCAGAAGAAAAAGCCAAATTACAAAGCTGAAGTTCTGTAGAAGGTATATTTCTCTAGTTGTTGTAAAAGCTAAGAACGGGTAAGAAAAGCAGTGAACACCTTCTGATAACAGTTGTGAAAATATTTCAAGTAATAAACAGTTTGGTTGGGGGAAAGGATGGAAAGCTAAGAGCAGTCTTTCTGAGAACATGAGGATGTGTCATGAATTGTCTCATTCTGTGGCTTTAAAATACAGAATCCTGGTTTGCTATAAATGGGGATGAGACTTTGTTTTTAGGAACCTTGTTTAATAATATTTTCCAACCTTACATATAAACAAATCTACTAGAATATAACAATTATTTTAGAGGTTGTTTTTGGAGAGATTTATAAATGGAAGTTTAAGTATCTCACTCACCCTAATTTAATCTTTTCATTAACAGATAATTACATGCCTCTAATTTTAGTTCATGAGTTCAACAGATTAGTTTTTCAAAGGGTGCTCTTCAAGTTGGTGTTCACTTTTAGGTCTTGTCTGTATCTCAAATGATTTAACTTTTTTGGTCTCTGAGCTATAACAGAAATGGGAATTCTTGAATGCTTCGGTGAGTTTCTTGTTATCCTTAACACTATTTTTTTTCAGAATCTTCCTACAGGAGCTCTGTTCAAGTCTCAACTTCTGCTCATAATTTTAGCTTTCACTACTGATCTTAACTGTATTTATGAACATTTTTACTCCATTCATGCTAAAGGTTTTTCTCTTAGAAGGAAAATACTGTTCTCAGTAAAAAGTT
Organism: Illadopsis cleaveri; assembly: GCA_013399915.1. Lineage (NCBI taxonomy): Eukaryota > Metazoa > Chordata > Aves > Passeriformes > Timaliidae > Illadopsis > Illadopsis cleaveri. The sequence continues at coordinate 265,249 of VXBB01020381.1, read as the reverse complement.
ATTTTAATTAGTTTGATTGTGTTACTTGTCTTCTCTATATTAAATGCAGATTATCTTTGGAGTTTGGACAAATTTGGTGTTTGGGAACAGCTTTCCCAACTTCTTTTTGTGGGTAGGGGATATCTATTGTATGTAATTATATTCTTGGTATGTAATAGTAATGGGTTCTTTTCTGTTTCTTACTTCCCTTCCAAATTAAACAATGGTTCACTGTCTTGTGTTTAAAAACGAATTATAACTTAAGGCAGATTTCTTCCTTCTTTCTTCAGTGTAATACAAATAAGATTTACTACTGTGCTTTTTAGCCAAAGAAAGGGGCTGAGGAACCTTAAAATGTTTACTGTAGTGCAACTTTCTGGAGCTCTGCTAGTTGATTCCTCCAAACCATTGTAGTAAGGATGATCATGAATATCGGTGATCTTGCTTTTGTTCAGAGGTCTTGAAGTGAACTTTTCACAGATACCCAGCTGCAATAGGGCTTCCATATGTAAGTTATATGATATGCTGAATGTTAACTATTAACTTCCTTAAACCATAATTCCCTGTATGGCTGTCCCATCCCTTGAATTGCCTGTCAGATGTCAAAATGTGCTTCAGCAATTGCTTTTTTTATCTCACATTGCACTAGGGTTTACTAAATTTTCTTTCCACAGCTTCTCCTCTGAATTTTTGCAGTGGGAATTCAGGAGAGATAACAAAGCACAGGTTCCAGAGCCATAGGAGTGGAACTTTGTATGCTACTCTTTTCTGGGGGGTGGTTGAGTATTTTGTGTCATCTTTTTCAAGACCTCTATTTCTGTTTAGTTTTCATGTGGTTTTCAATGTTTTCTTTTAGGATATCAGTTTCCTCTGTTGAAAGGGAAGGAAGATAGCTCAGTTGCTTCTCCATGTCTGTGCAGCAGGACAGTCGTTAAGAGCTGAGCGTACTCGCTGCCACCTCTGCATGGGCATTAGTGTCGCTCTGCTCCCAGGTATCGCTCCAGGCAGAAAAGCCTCACCAAGGCTTCCTCGAGTACCTCAGGTCACAGACTGCAGCTGTGCTCCCGTGCAGCTCTGCTCACTGGGCACACAGCCAGGGGGATGTGACATCATGTGAGACTGAGCTAGCTTGGAACAGGTGCCAGGACCTGTTTCTCCTTCTGCTAGGTAGGGTAGCTTTACTGCAGGATATCCGTAACCTCCTAAAGCAGATGGCTTAGTTAAACATGTCTTAGTTAAGGCACCCACGCCTGTGACAACTTAATCTGGTCAAAATGTAGTATTTATGGGGTTCATTTGGTTCCTGTACACAAAACCAATAAAGGAAATCTTAAGAAGGTCTAGTATATTTGAAAATTCCACTTTTGAAGCTTGGGACTGTATATAAATGTTTCCTGGAATCTTTTGTTTTCCCCTCTGTTCATCTTTGTGGTAATACTGACTCCATTAAATATGCAGTGACTTGGAAGAGGCTTCAGGGTATGTTTTTTCGAGGCTGGAACTCCAGTATCTATCTGTTGAAGATAGCACAGGATTATGCATATTGCATTGATAACTGCAATTACTTATACTTCCAGTCTGTATGTGTCTAGCAAGCTTACAATTTCAGATGTTTGTGTGGAAACTATTGGAACACCTGATGTTCTAAACGTACCTCTATGTTATTCCCATAAAGGGTGTAACATTTTGTCTGATAGAGGGGAAGATTTAGCTGTCACATTTTTATTAAAAGCTGCCTGGATTTTGCCTCTCTATATTGCTAGAAAATACCCAATTTAAATCTCTTCTATTCAGCAAAAATAACATGTCAACTGGTAGTACACTGAATATGAATATATATTTAGGAGGAATGACATGACTCAGAACTATGATGCAGTGAAATTTCTAATGTTTCATTCACTAAGTGAGAGTAGGGAAAAGGGCAGCACAGTCTTTGCAGCCATTTGTTTATTGGGACTTAATAAGGCAGATCTAGAACCTTTGGTTAAGTCTGGAGTGTGCAGAACTTCTGGTTTGTCTTTGGTCCAGATTGACCAAAGAATGAATCAGTAATGGAGACTACTGGGAATTAAAATAACTTATTGCTGTACCAAGAGTTGGATTTTCTTCAAATGCATCCTGAATTTATGGGAAGAGATGTTTTTGAACAAGCATTGCTGTTTCCCTTATCTGTAAGCAGAGTAAATAGCAAACTCTTGTCCTAATAATGTAGGCTCTGTGGACTCACTTTTAATAACTATAGGTTAAATCTGTATTCTTCAGTCATTTAATTACTAAATCTTAAGACATTAGCAGTATCTTCTCTTCATAAAATATCATGATATAAAGGCTACCTGATGTGTTAAATTTTATACACCATTACTAAAGAAACAAATTCTTGCATCTCTGGCCCCAAAAAAGTTAATTGAGATCTTAGTGGGTCATCCCTATTTTTCCCTGCTACAAAAAAATGCTTCCTCTGGTACCTGGATATCACAATAACTGGTATGTTGATTTCTCCAGCTTTGAAATGTCATTTTAACAGATAATGAGTGGATTGTTTGGGTAAAAAAAAAACAACAACAAACAACCAAAAACACTTGGGATGTAATTGTAGACTCTTGGGTGATTTACTATGAAGAATCTTCTAGTTTGGGATGGTATCATTCAGTAGATTAGGCTGTGAGATGGGTGCTAGATAACATGCTGAATGTGATAGGCATGAAAGAATCATCATTAAAATCTGCAGCATTGCTATCAGGTGTTTATCTACAAAGTCCTAGCATTTTGTCTGGAGTTTAGTTCCGATTTTATTTCAAGGGTGTTTGTGCCATTGAGATTTCCATAAGTGAGAATAATCAAAACACATGGGGGGAAAAGCAGTTACCCTAGGTCTGTTTTTGTTTAAAGATACATAGTTTCTACTTTAGTCCCCTACAGCATGCTGAATATTTTCATGTTGGTGAAAAGCGGGAATTGTTGGGCCTAGTTCTGAAGGGCTCTAACAGGGAAATAGCTGAAATGCCTGACATTCCCAAGGTTTGCAGCTTTCCAGTTTCTGAATTAACAGCTCACTATCAGGGGATGCTTGGTAAAAATGTGCAGTAAAAGGAATAGGAACATGCTGATACATCTTCCTTGCAGTCCAGTAACTGATCATTGATCAGAAGCGCACTGGAGAGCAGCACCTGAAGATGGCTAGTTAGGGAAAACACCTTGGTGACAGGAGATATTTGTATGAATGACTCATTAGAAATGTTTTTATTTTAGTATTTGGGGCAAAGGATTCTCCATTTTAGATGTGGGCTGGAGAGAATGTCTATCATGCATTTTCTTACAGCATTCAAAACTGCCCAACACTTTCATTAAGAAAATCTCTATGCTGCTTCTAGGTTCCACAGACTTTGGAAATGTTACATTTGTGGTCCCTGGGATTCATCCTTATTTTTATATTGGCTCTGATGCATTGAATCATACTGAGCAGTACACAGAAGCTGCAGGTGAGTGGAAGTGAAAAGGGTTAGAGTTTTATATTTGGAATCCTTAAGCCCTGTATAGTGTACTTGCTGACTGCTCACTACAGCAAATCTAGAAATTAGAAATACTTCAGATTACACACATGGCTTTCCCATGTTTCACTGGAATTCAAAGCTACTGTGTAGTAAATGTTGAAAAGTGTAAATACGAGATCTGAAATTGGCTGCATGTGAATACCTTACAGAAACAGGGTTGCTTTTGTCCAGCAGGATGTGGTCTGAGCTGAATAAGGATCCTGAAACAGTTAAAATTAATAGCAGAGTTGCAGAAAAAGCTGACAAATGTAGAATTTTTTGTGTTTAAGGTTATATGTATATGGGTAGGATAAACATTCCTCATACTAAAAGCCTGGTTTGATAATGCCATCTGGACAAAAAAAGTTAGAAGGATTATCCATAACAGCATATTCAGAAGAATTTCTAAATGTGAGCGGAAATATAAAAGTCATTTTTACTCCTAAAACACAGTACTTAGGAAACGTAACAGTGCTAGCTTATAAAACTCCACATTTTCTAAAGAGCATAATGTGAACACTCACTTTCCTGTTTTCAGTCTTAGTTGTTTATATCAGTAGCAGAAAATTAAGTACTTGCAAAAGAAAAAAATGTTTTGAGGCATGGGAAAATAGGTTTATTTCATGCAAGTAGATTTTTAAGAAAATGTTCTTGCAGCTGAAACTTATGATCTTATTTTATTAAATATCCCTTATGCAGTAAGCAAGTGACTTAATATTGGTAATCTCACCTCAAATTTCTCTTACTTTTTTTTTTTCTGTAGGGTCACAGACTGCTCAGTTCTACGCCTTGCGCACAGCAAAAGCTTTGGCAATGACTGCACTGGATGTCATTTTCAAGCCAGGTCTGTTAGAAGAAGTCAGGGAGGACTTCAGAGAAATGAAGCTGAAAGAAGAGGAGCAAATAAATCCAGCAGAACCTAAAAAAGAATCTGGTGTTGGTGTAGGACCGTGTGCATCATACTAAACTTGATTAAAACATTCTCAGTAGGATTGACTTAATGGAAATGCTGTATTTAAATCCCAGTAGGGGCTGGATAAATACATAGCTGAAGAAATGATGATTTTATTTTATTTGGACTTACTGAGAAGTAAATAGTATCATTGCTTTCAAAAATGTGAAATTTCATCTAGCTGTAACGTTTGTGTTCACTATGGTGATGATTTTCATACAGAGATTTCAAATATGTTCTCTTTAATTTGCAGTGTTGAATAAATTACGGTGTTTAGATCCCTTGTCAGTGATTTTCTATGTAGTGCTATAGTAATATTCCTTATAAAGGAAATATGGCAGTTTTCTGTTCTAAAATAAGCACTTTTCATTCAGTGATATTCTGAATCTGGTCTGTGAAGTTTTTATAAAATTTCTGGTCAGTCACTTTTCTTGGGACAAGATGGAGACTTAAAACACGAGCTGGTTTCACTGGAGAGAAGGGGCTATGTTTGGAAATATACTTGGTTTTGATAATAGTAGCTTCTAGCAATGGAAGAGGACTGTTAGTAGGGGAATGCAATCTATAAAGCTTGATTGTCCTGAAATGCATTGATTTTCCTCCTAATAAATTTTGGAGGTGTTGGTGGAGAAGTCATGGATCACAAAATTGGAAAGCAGCTAAATGTTTAATTGATTAAATTAACACATTTAAACTACTGCAGGAAAAAATCTGCTCTGAGGCAATACAGGTGTCCACACAAGATGTTGCATTAGCTTAAGTGATCTGAAGGAGGTGTATAAATTTAGCTAAACCAGTGGAAATTTTTGTCACAAAGCTACAAGTGTGGTGCCATGAAGCAATAAATGGTTGTGTGCAAAGACCTCTGGTAAGCTCAGAGGAGCTTGCAGTGAGGATTGCTGGTGCAGTAACTGGCTTCTTTAACCTGTTTGTTCCCATGTCCTAAGCAGCAGATCTGTTAAGTCTTGCCAGTTGCCCTTTCTGTGTGTTGCATAGTCAAGCTTTGTTATTTTGCTTCCCTTTTTGCTTCCCCTTTTCCTTCCGTTCCCTAGAGACATTAATACTGCAGTTTTATTTAGGTGGTGTTCTGTGTGCCCAAACATGTTAGGATGTCTTTTAATTCACTGGTTAAAGGATCTTGTGAGGACACAGAAAAGAAGTCAGTGGACAGATGGAGTGAGAAAGAAACTTACTAATTAATGTTTTCCTAAGCACAGGTTTTACTGTAAGCTTCTGAAAGGAAGGCAGGCAAGCTGTATTCCTCAGGAAGTCAGAATAACTGACTTTCAGAAACCTTTTTTTTTAACAGTGTCTAAATGGTAAACTCTCAAATTCTGTTCAGCATTTATAGTTTATTGATTTCTGGATTGACTTTAATTTTACGCCAGTATCCTTGCTTTCATTAGCAAGTGGTTTTCACAGATGGATGTGTGAAACAGATGAAGGTGGAACTCTGAGCTATAGATGTGTCCAGGATAGTAAGCTGAATACTAAATCCAACTGAAATTTGTTCTAAGGTTTGTCAAAGGAACTTTGTCCTTAACTTTTAATTTACAGTCTGCCTTGCCAGATGCAGTTGCCTCTCAGACGCAGTTGCAATTCATTAAGATCTACAGAGTTAACAGACTAGTACACTGATTTCCTTGGCACATGTGACTTTTTATTTCTTCCTGCAAGAACTGCTTAACTCGTTGCTTTGCTGTTTTTAAGACGGAGTGTTTGGATCCCACATAGGTAACACATGCTTTGTTGTTGTGTTTCCTACAAGCTGATATGCATTAAAGCCTTCTCAGTTCTCTTTGTCCAGACTTCTTGGCTGCATCATATCCAAGATCAGTTAATTTAACTTCTCTGAACTAAAAGTGTGTCTTCATTTTGTTGTAATCATTGCTGTACTGAATTGAAGTACTGATTAAAGATGAGTTGATATTAATAAAGGAATTTAATTGATTGACTTTTCTTGTATTTTTCTTAATATTGGGATGCTGTATGATTCTGAGTAGCAGGTTTGGTTTTTTCTTTTTCCCCCTAGTTATGATTATGTAAGATTAAGGGTATTTTAAGCTTTCCATTTTGGTCTGTGTTTGTGAGGGTTAATGCTTTCCAAATGCAGTATTTAATGTTAGTCTTTATAATCTTATGGCTATTTTAACTGTTAAAACGTGTTGGAATTGATAGAATAAGTCGGAATGTGAGCTTGTGAGTGATCACTGAAGGATCTCTGTTAGGCTAAAGCTGGTCTAGCCTCCAGTTTGAAGTGGGATTATCACCAACACTAGGTCAGGTGATCTTGGCTTCATTTGCCAAATCCTTGAATCCTCTTTCAACCTTCTTTTTCAACTCCCCATGTGAGCTAATTCTAGTTTGTCTTAGAATATTAATTCTTGAGATCCAGAACTAAACCAGTTTGGGATTTAACCTTGCAATTTTACTATCACTGTGATACTATGTGTGGGAGAATTTTAGTTCCTGTGGGAATAAAGCTTTGATTTTCAGTCATTTATGCTCATAAATCACACATATGAAGATTTCCAACATGCTTTTGAAGTTGCCCAAACTGCAGTCTTCCGTGCAGTTTTTAATTTAAGAATATTGGAATATTTGTCAGGAATAGTATTCTCAGTAATGAATCAAAATGTGTAGGAAATGAACTGTAATGGCTGAAATTATTCTTAACTGCTGATGGCAAATCACAGCTGTGAAAGGATGAGGTGATGATGTCCAGATGTTGTGAACTTAAATCCTCTGCCAGCCTACCAAACTACTGTATTTCCTTATTTACTATCTGTCTTAGAACCTGAGTAAAAGATACACCTGGTTTAAAGCAAAAAAAAAAACCAAAACAACAAACATGAAATGTGATGAGTTTATTTTTTTACAAAAAGATTTGAAGGAGAGAACTTGCAACCTGCTGTGTTCCTGGTGTAGAAGAGCCCAGCAGTCTTTCTTCAAACCATAAATGGGAAGCAGTTTTTAATGTTCTTGTGAATCTTGTTTCTGTAATCGTTTCCCCCCACTATGAGTGCTCTGTACCTGCTCCCATTGCAGTCACAAGGAGCAGGACTATGTTCTTCTGAGGAAGTCATGACACATTAGTCTCTCTAGTTACTCACTGAGTGATTTCAAACTTGCTAACAGCATTCCTGAAAACAGCCTTTTATCTAGAGCAAAATGTTTAGGAATAAATAACTTTGAAATAACAAAGAAGAAATCAGTCTACATTATTTCCTTTACCCCTGAGGTTTGCAATTTCCTCGCCCTGCAGGTAGCAGCCCTCCACAGAGCCTTTGTCCACCAGACTGTTTCATTGACTGCTGCTGCCACCCACATTTTGTTCTTATTAGGGAGCAAAAGTGCATCCTGCATAAGTATTCATACCCAAACTATACTAAGCCAAGGTTGGATAAGATGGCTGCTGGTTTAGATTCCTCTAGGCACTAATGGAAGCCAAAAGTATTTGACAAACTCATGGAAGATTTTTCTCAAGCTACAACTGCATCTAATGGTCTTATTTTAAAATAAAGTGAGAAGCCAAATGCTTCAGTCCTAATGAATTCCACAGAGTTGAGGATAGTCTAAAAGTACGGTGCTATTGTTTACGATAGCTCTAGAGTTTCAGAGAATCACAGAATGGCTTGGGTTGGAAGAGAGCTTAAAAGACCATCTAGTTCTTCATGCCTTTTCACAACTCCTAGAATCCCTCAATTTCTTTTCCTACTCCAGCCTGGCCTTGAACACTCCCAGGAATGGGGTATCTGCAGCTTCTCAGTTGCAGACTGAAGTTTGCTTCCTTGCTTCTTCACCCTATCAGTAATTTTCATCATCCTTAAAGACTGCCAAAGGCTTCAGTGTTCAAAGCTAGAACTGAGCTGGATGTGCTCACAGGCAGAACCTATGTCTATCCACAATACACACAGACCTGCCCTCTGTCCATAGCCTCATTGCAGGCTGGGCTTTGGGTTAATCTCAAGGAAATTGCAGATTGTCACCCCAAGCAGGAAGAACGAGGACTGTAACGCACACAGTCTGAGACGGAAAGCTGAGTGTCACCATCATGGTGATCTGGAGTTAGCATGCAGGCTTCTGATCAGGGTCCTGCAAGTGAAAATCTGGAAATCTGCAGCTCCACCAGCATAACCAGATTTAAGGATGCATTTGGTATTCATCTGGATCATCTCGTGAGCTCTCCATGTGTAAACTCATGGAGATCATGCTTTTGAAGGTAGAAAACACACAATGCTGTACAAATGTGAAGTTTTATTGTGATTTTGAGTGCTTCTAGAAATAAACAAAAGCAAACAAACCTCTGATTTATTGTAAAAGTGGAAAGGAGCAGAGTGTTAATGATTAGATACAAAACCTATACAGTGAAAGATTAAAAGCCAAAAAATGCATATGTAAATATGTTTAATGAGTACAGTTGCTGATAGCAAACACTGACTGTATATGACATATCCTGTAGTTATAGAATACATGTATATACACATTTATATAAGACTGAAAAGGCACTAGAGTTTCCCAAATAAAACACAAGTAAATTAACAGTGTAAAACCAAACACTGAGGTTGGGGAATCAGTTTAGGGAGTTGTGCTGGAAGGGAAATTTTGAAAAATCACATGGGAAGTTAGAAACTAGGTTCCCACTGAAAGCCAGGGAATCCAAAAGTCCAGCTCCCATTTGTATCTTCAAAATCTCCTTTAATATACTGATCAGATGCCAAACAATGCATGTAGTGTGAGATTAATGAGCCTATAAAGGAATGTACTGTACTGCAACAAACTACAGAACATTAAGCTTCTTATGGAGCTGAAGAGCTTACTATAAAATCTGGCACTCCTGTTCATGCTATTCTTAAATTGTAGAAATAAATGGGTTCTTGAAATACTGAGAATCTAAATACATTCCTGTGCAAGTTTGCCCAAGAAATCCTTGAGCTATTTGTGGGGAAGTTGTCACCAAAATAAGGTAGGGTGAGCAAACCTGGTAGTCAACTTTCTATCTGCTTTTGCCAGAGTGACCTTTCTACTTTCATTTGACTGCAAGATTTAAACAAACAAAAAAAAAGGCATTTTTTAATCTCTTGGAAAAACTTACAGGAGAATAATATGATATGAAGGGGACTTGATAAAACAAAGGTATGATAGTATATGTGCATGTGGAAAAAACCCCTGTAGAAATAAGTAGTAGAACTATCTTATGGGTGGGTGGGTCTCTCAATGATTTTTTAGTTTTTGTGATTTAACTACCTTAGCTATGAAGTGTAGGCTGTAAGTGTGAGATAAGTGTAGGTAGTTTTTCAGATCACAATTTTAGCAGTTTTAAGAAATGCTGAGTATGTTTATGTAACATTTATTTACACAGGAAATAAAAACAACAACCAGCAGTGTTCAAACAACTGCGATGACTGTGTCACATACCTGATGGTAGAGTGACAGAACAGGCAGGCCAGGGCAGGTGTCATGTAAGAAGATTCACTCTCCTTGTGAAGTCACAGCTGCTTTAGTCTGATGCTCAGAGCAGCTCCACCAGTAAAATTCAAGAGTATCTGCTCTTGTACTGTACTGAATGGCAGTAATGAATTCTGCAGCTGTGTGCAAAAGCATCTGTGTGTTTAAAGTCCTGTGAATGCAAACCCTCAGGCAGCTTTGTGAACACAGGTGTGTGTATATCATGTAGCAGCAGAACAACTGAATGATCACAATTCTGAGACACCTTTGGTGCTGCTGGTGTTGTAAAGGCCCCTGATTCCATTCAACTGATTCTTGTTTTTCTGAACTACTTTATCACTTCTGTATTACAGATTCTGCCTTTTCCATATGGAGTGTATTCACACTGACTGGCTGCTCTCCAGACACTGTGCTGGAGAGCTGGGACTTAAGTCAGTGCCAACTGCCCCCAGCTCCAGCTGTGTCCCCTTGCTCTGCCTCGGAAGGTGCTGAGCCTTCTCTGAGGGCATGATGGGCTGCAGGATGCTGGGGGACAATGCAGCATGAAAGCAGATTCTGTTAGTTGTACCTGTGTCTGCAGTGGAGCTGCTGTCTTATGGTGGAAGCTGTTTTCTTCATTCTAAAGGTTTTGGCATGGTATCTCTTGTAAAGTCCTTACCACTGCTTTGTCAGCTGTTGAGCACCTTTCTATTTTGCTTTTACTACAAACAGATGAACCTGGATTTTCCTGGAAGCGAGTACAGCTACTGCTGGCATTGCAGGCTGCAACAGGTTTTCAGGCTTATACAGGCTGGTAATGCCCAGACTATATCAGAGGAAAGAGGCTTTTCCTGAAGTAGTTTGTTGTTTTTTTCACAGACAACACATTGTCTCCACTGGATCATTTTGTAGAGAAACCCATTCCCAGGAAACTCAAGAGCAAAAGAGCACTTACTCACTGGTAAGTGACCCAAATAAGCAGATCCAAGAAAAGCTCCTGTATTTCCCAGAGGATTTGGTTAGCATTACAGGAAGTCTGGCTTTTGTTCATACCTTATATAAATGTACATTGCAACTCATATTTTAAAAACTTAGTCAAGACAGTTTGGAAATATTTCCATGTTTTAAATACTATTAAGACAAAGCACAAGTCTGAAAGTATTGCTACTGTCAATGCAGTACTGCTAATGAGTCATGCATTAAGCTGTGAAAGATGTAGCCATCAATAACCTTGCCAAAGTGTTTCCCAGTACTGGATATTTGGTGTTTGTAATTACCATTTCTGACCTCATCCTGCAAACATGCAAGTATTTGCATATTCTTGTATTTATTGCTGTTGAATGTGGTCAGTCTGCTGCGCTGAGAGATGTATGCATGCACTCAGGTACTCAGAGAATTAGGATTTCGGGGGTACAAAATGTAGGATGCACCATATATAAGCAACTGGCAATTATAGTCACTTGTTACAATAGTTTACAGTGGCCTGTGAGGCACAAGAAGGAACATAGCACATCTTTAAATAAATATAAAATTTTAGATTGTATATCCTATATTTTGCTGACATGTGAAATTTCCACAATTATTTATGCCACAGATGAGTTGCCTCTAATAAAAAAAAAATTAAATCCTGGAAAAAAAAATCAGTCTTCCTTCCAATTAAAACAATTCTCTATTTTCTTTCTGTTAGCCTGTGAGACTGTACTTTCATTTAATGTCACAATGCTCTGTGACTACAGAAGCCATGAATCTTTATGAAAAAATGGACCAGTATATCAAATTAAATAGAATGTATGCCCCAGGGAATATTATCCTGGAGTACTTGTCGATGGCATGGGTGTCGATCCGCATGCTGACGTATCTCTGGTTTTTCCTCCTGGCCGAGCCCCTCTCTGAGCCCAGCGCCAGCTGCACCATCATCCGGTCCTGTTTGTCCCCGTCCTCGGACATGAAGTGCCCCAGCTCGTTCACGTCCCCGTCGTTGTAGCTGCCGTCCACCATCATGGGCCGGGGCTGAGGTAGGCTACATGCACAGGCAGGCTGTGGGCACAGACAAGGGCAGCGAGGGTTTGAGCTCTGTCCACACAGTCACAGACATCCCTTTGCTTCTTCCATCCCACAGAGGTGGGGAAAGGCCTGGGGGATTCAGGCTGCTGGGATGCAAAAGGGAGAGCAAAACAGTGGAGCTGGGCAGGAGCTTTTTCCATCTGCACTTCCATGCCTGCAAGGCATAGGTGCAGTCAAGGAGAGAGCAGGGCTGTCTGTGGAAAAGCTCCTTTGGCTTAGGCACAGGTATCAGGGTGAAAATGAAGGTTGAACCTGCACCTTGCAGCTGAGAAAATCAGAGCAAGACAGAGGGAAACCACAAGAAGGAATGTATGATGCCTGCCCCATTTGGAGAGATCTTAGGCTGAAATTTTAGTTAAAATCTAATGTAACAAGGGCAGAATGGGAAAATTGGGACGATTGTGTAAGTTCAGACTGTGCATAGACAAAAGTGGGGGATATCTGTCATGTCATCTGAAACCCAAAATGCAGAATCCAACTGATTCTATCCACAGGTTTTAATCTACAGTATAAAAAAATATTTAAAGGTAAAATCCTAAGACCCATCTCATCCATACAGGTAGTGGAGGACTACATTTAGAGGGAGTTAGCTTATGCAGACTGCAAAGAAAGAGAAGTGAGCTTGAGTGTGGCAAATTTTTATAAGCCACAATGCCTCACTGATCGTGTCTTTTTGCATGCACTGCATTTTCCCCAGGCAGCTGAAAGCAGCACTCAGCCATCACAAAGCTTTGAACATTTCCAGGCTTTTGCTACACCTTTTTCCAGGGGCAATAAAACAACATTGGAGATAGAAAACCTCACCCTCTCCCGCAGTTTCCTCTCCTTCCGCTCTTGCACCGTTGTCAGGTAATTCACAGCCGCGTATTCCAGCACCGACAGGAAGACAAACACAAAACTGACCCACAGGTAAATGTCCACTGCTTTGATGTAGGAAACACGAGGCATGGAGGCATTCACCCCAGTGATGATTGTGGACATGGTCAGCACGGTGGTTATCCCTGGGAATACACCAGCAGAAGAGACCATAAGATGCTTTCAAACCAGACTCTTCATCACAAATACAGCAGTTGTTACAATTTTCTGACATCTGAATTTACCTTGCAATATTTTTTTTCACTTTTGGGTAATGAGTTTCACTGCCTGAGGAGGGTCCAGGCAGCCCTGATTTGTAACTGGGGTTTTCTTGTCTCTTTGGTGACCACAGCTCTAATTCTGATCTTGGGTGTTGCTAGTCTGCCTCCTTACAACACCATCAGCCTCCCACCCTATGGCCAGGCAGCAGCACTTTGACCCTGTGATGACTGCACCCCATTCCAGGCTCAGGACAGTCCCTGGAGGGGTACAAGTACATAGATTTGAACTCAATTATTCTTATGGGTCCCTTCCAAGTCAAGATATTCTATGACTCTACAATACTGAGTATCTCAGCTTCTAGTTCAACTCTGCCACAGCATGGACACAAGTGAAGCTGCTACTTTCACCTGTTTCCCCTGTGTTTTCTGTATGCTGGACTTCTCCTGGGAAGTCCTGCTTCATGAGAAGTCACAGAAGTCCCCAGCTGACTCTCACACCTGGTCTGTGCCTTCACTGGAGCAAATGCAGGGAGTATGGTGCCCCAAAAGGCAGTTCTGCCCCACATTACATCCTGGGTGAGCACAACGAGCACATGAGCAAAGGCAGGAGCCCTTGTAGTTCTGCATTACCCTGACTCTGAGAGAGCCTCTCCATGGCCCTCTCATTTCAAGGGCTAATTATTTCACATTAGTGAGTACTTTGGAAGTTGAAATTATGTTTATAAGCACAAAGAATTTAATTCACAGGAGTATCTAGGTGCTAAAAATACTGCTAAGGCAGTGCCTACATCTTCTGAAAAGCCATGGCCCATACCCTTATGCTTCTTTTAATGATGTCTCGAGGCAATGAGTGATGTTTCTAAATTCAGAGTGAAAAACTGCCCTATTGTCATCTCTGTGTTGTCTGTCTATACTCTCTTCACTGAGGAATATGATTTTAAGAATAAATAAAATCCTGAGGCATGTTGCCTGGAATAAGAGGAAGCAAGTTTGAGCTCATAATCCACAAAAAACCAAACAGCACTTTGCTGAGGGCAAAGCATCCACTTTAGAAGAAGATTTATGTCCACATCACAGTTCTGCTCCTATGGTGACTCCTATGACATATGGCTTCATCTCTCTGAAAGATGCTGCAAAAGGGGAAGCTGAATGCCTCACTGGAGTACAAACTCATTTAACAAGTTAAATTGCACAGTGCAGTTCAGCTGTGTTACCTCCACCCTCCCTCCTCTAGCAAAACTCAATAAACTGAAATTTTGTCAGGGCTGCTGATACTGATTTTCACCTTCTCACTGAAGTCTCTGAAGAATACTGACACCTTGGTTGCACATGTGCCCTGTCTCTATTTAGAGCAATAAAAGCAGAGTGGGACGTTTGTTCTCTGATTCATTTCAGGTGCATCTTGTGCAAACAGGGAAAGCAACTCTCTTGGCACTGCAGGGCAGGAGGAGACACATGCCCTGTCCCAGGGGCATGTGTGTGTGGCACAGATGATTTCCAGGTCTCAAGGCAACCCAGGGGCAATGCACGGCACTGGGGATTTCACCGTGATGGTCAAGGCTGTGGTTGCAGCCTTAGTCTTTTAGGTCTGGTGACTACAAGATTGCTTTTACCTAACGGGACTCTGGCAGGAACTGCTCGTCGGTCGATCCAGAAGGACACCCAGGACAACATGACCATGAGAGTGGCAGGGAAATAGGTTTGGAGCAGGAAGAAGAAGATGTGTCGGCGTAACGTGAAATTTATATAGAGGCGATTGTACCACCCTGTGAAACAGAAAGAATGAAAAAGAGAAGTTACACCAACATCAGACTACTTTCAGATAGAGTGATGCTGCACCAGGAGAAAAGTGACTAACTTTCTTTTATCAAAACACAGTTAATGGCTGCAGATCATTACAATTTATAGAAAAAACTCCTTACTGAACCAACAATCAAAGTCAAAGCATCTCTCAGGCTGATATTTTCCAGAAAATATAACCTATGCAATCAGAGAGTTTAATTCAAGTTAAGACTTGGTGTGACCTTGAGGATTATCTTTCCAGACTGCATGACCATTAAGATGGAAGTGTGTGGCAGGGACAGCAAACTTGGTATAAAGAAGTGGCAGGTCTGATGGGACACAGAGAGAACCCCCAGTGGACAATCCTCCATAGCCAAGGTCAACAGAGACAGTTTTCACCCCTTCTTCCCCCAGCTCTGGCACGTGCACTGGTTGCCCACCTGTGCTGCTGTAAAAGGCAAGCTTTGTGGTGGTGTGAAACTCCTGAATCAGGAACTGGGACAGCGATATCCTCTCATCTGTTTTAAGGGAATCGTTCCCATTCTTCCAATAGAGCATAAGGTCATCTTCAGTGTAGGCATCTAGGGAAGCAGAGCAAACTCAGGGTAATGCACTAAGACAGCTGCTACCACCCTCACAGCCCAGGGCATGCCCATACAGCCCTCCTGGCTCCCTCAGAGCTCCCAGCTGAAAAGCTCAAATTCCTGAATGCCATCCACCTAAATGGAGGGCATGGCTGTGGCAAGGAGTGGACTAGCTCATTGTCACAGCCCTCAGGCCTGATGCCTGGCACATTTTGTTAACCCTCCTGTTTCTCTAATCATAGTTTCACATAAATAATATGAGGTCAAGTAACCCACTGCATCAGAACCTGAAAAATCCTTAAAAATCCTTCCTTAATCAGAAGCAAAGAAAGGGAGCCTTAGCAGAAAGAGCCTGTTTGGGGTGACGAGAAAAACAATCTATCAATAGTCTGAGGCACACAGGAGGAAAAACTCTTGGGTAAATTTTCTGCCTATGATATACACATGAACATTACTTTGTTTTTTAATACATGTGGAAGTAACAGTAATGTTAACCCTCTCAGATGGGTTTAGTAGCAGCTCTTTTCACAGAGGGAGAAAAAAATCACATATAAATGTATTAAAACAGCATTAAAATTGTCATTTCTTATTGCAAGCTTAAGAAGGAGAAGAAAATAACTCAAAAAAGCAGAAAGTTTAAAATGTTGCTATATGAAATCTGGCCAATTCATACGTGCATCATACTTGGGACAAAGGGCATAAGCTGGGTTTATCTCAAATAGGACTAAGAAGCATAAGAGGAAGGCAATTAATGTCACTACTCTGTCGTGGTTTTTACATCACGGATGAGCAGATGGTGCCTGTGAAGGGTGTACAGCCATTTATCCACGTGTTTGAGAGCACCTGGGCAAACAGGTGCTGTTGGAGACTGCTGACCTGCAGGCAAGTGGCCCAGAGCCCTGGGGGGTGGGTGGCAGTGGGGCAGCCTGGCTGGCATTCAGAGCCACTGGCAAGACAGTGCTCATAGCTGATTTTTAAAACACTTGTTGCAAATACTGTCTAATTCTAGTGAAAAAATACAAGCAGGGAGCTTTTCTTAGTGTTGAAGTCTGATGACTTTGGTTAGAGCTCCCATGAATGTAGCAGCAGTTCAATTATTGGTATAATTAATTATTGATATAATTAATTATTGGTATGACACAGTTTGGGTGCCCATGGGGTGCCCTTGGCTTCCCTATACCCCCACTTTACTTACAGCTTTCAATCTCCAGGGAACATGTCTGTGTGTCCAGGGGAAAGCGACTGAAATCCATGTTGCACATTGCTGTTACTGTAACTCTAGGAATAATAAAAATCACTCCATTAAAAACTTGTCTCCTTAGTGACTGAAAAATAGTAAAGCTGTGAGTTTGGTCTTTTATGGAACAACTACAGCCAGTACCACTCAACTGAAAATAAATTCCTTCCATTCAGCTAAAGCCATTCCACTTTAGTTAAAGCCATTTCTTCCTCTCAGCAAACTACTGTTAAAAAAAGGTGACTAGAAAGTTAAGCCATTACAAATTCCAGCTAGATGACAAAAGTATTGGAGAAGAAAATGAGAAAGGGCAAAAAGGACATTTCCCCCCTGACAATCAGCAAACATATCTCTGCAGACATCTGTCCTTTAAACAGATGCTTTGTACGATAAAATAATTTGCATTTATCAAAGCCATCGTAGTGCCACGAGGGATGCGGGTAATTTCCTTGCACATAGTGAATTTCCAGCTGCTCAGTGGGAACCCGGTGGTCACACATGGGAATCAGCCACCAGAGGGCACAGGGCGGGAGCTGGAATGCAACAGTGATCACCGAAATACTCTGGCCCATCAGTCAAAATCTCTGGCCTTGCTATAGTCTGATTATCACATTTTTAATAGTATAATTTCGTGTTTGAACCGGAAGCAACCATAAATCTTGACTTGACTGGCTGGACTCTAGAGAAGTAAATGAAAATAAAAATATAAATCATATTGGGGAAAGAATAAATTATAGAAGGGTTAGTGGTAAAGAGACATCTGTCACACAGTGATAAAAACACAGTGCAATCCCTTATGTTAGTAGTCCTTCTGCACTAGTGGGTTCTGTCTGATGTTGCTTTCCTGTCTGCATTTAGCCTTTGAGTGAAAGTGCTTGCCTCAAATGGAAGTTTAGGTGCCAGTGAGGTCTATGGTGGTTTCCAAGATGAGAAAACAATGTCTGGCAAAGAACCCTAAAAAGGCAGACACCAAGGAAAAATACAATCTGCAAGCAAAGGCATTCAGCAAGGCAGACAGGCATTAACGACCTGTTTGTTCTTACAGGGAGCCTTTGTCCTTCCCCAGCATTCACAAAGCATAGCAACCTCTGCTGCTGAATAAAACTGAAACTCAGCCAATTTGCTATTGAAGACATTTGCCACCACTTTGTACCGGGCAATTGTTTAAGCACAAGGCTGTGCAGCATCTGAGCAGTCTGATATCCTCCTGTTCCCATCTTCTTTAGATAACCATAAATGCTTCCAATGCAGATGATTGGCAGGGTGTGTAGGCATACATGCTATAGCTGAACAGTATGTCATATTCTTGTCCTTTTTTGTTGTACTCAGGACCTGACTAAACTTTGCAAAGGCCTAAAGAATACCTGAACCTTGTCTAATCTGCTGAGTGAAGAAAAAGCTTTGATAATGAGAAGGTAGACAATGTTCAGGCTACGAATTCAAATGAACTGTAGGATAAAAATATTAAAGAACAAAAGAATTCTTGTCAAACTGATGGCCCCTAGGGAATCAAAAATTTTTTTGCTTGACTTTTTTTGTAGAATCATAAAACACCTTGGCAGGCTGAGAAATTACCCCCTAACCTTGTGGCAGGCTCAGCTTTACCTCTGCCACTACCAACATTCCCTAAAGACTTCCACAGCCTTCACAAGCAGTGTATTCTGCAACTTTCCACTAGTTAAATCTATGAGTCTTGCTAATACTGACCTCCTATCAGTCACGTTTTTCTTCTTTTTGTCCTTCAGAATATATTATCTATCATCTGACACTTTGTCTATTTACCAGGTATTTTGTTATTTCATTTCTGTGGAGGTGATGTTGACATTCTTGCATCAGAATACTGTACAGAAATTTCCTTTCTAATAGGTAATACTTGTTTTCTAACTGGGGGGAGCTGCAGCCAAGTAAAACAGAAGCACAGATTTTATTTTCTTTTAGAGATTGACAAAGTCATTGTCTGGGATAGAGTTAATTTTTTTTTTCACAGTAGCTAGTGTGGGAATACATCTTGGATTTGTCCAGAAAACAGTGTTAATAACACAGGGATATTTTCATCAATGCTGAGTAGGGCTTCCACAGCATCAAGGCCTTTTCTGCTTCTGCCCCCACCGCAAAAGGGAGGAGGCTGAGAGTGCACAGGGAGTTTGGAAGGGACAGCTGATCCCAGCTGACCAAAAGGACATTCCACAGCATATGGCATCATGTTTAGAATATGAAAAGGGCGAAGAAGAAGGAAGGGGTGAAAGTCTAGAATAAAGGCATTCATGTACCCAAGTGGCTGTTATGTGTGATGGAGCTCTCCTATTCTGGGGTGGCTGAACACCTGCCTGCCCTTGGGAAGTGGTGAATGAATTTCTTGATTTGCTTTGCCTGTGTATGGGGCTTTTGCTTTACCTAATCATCTTCCTTTATCTCAACCCACGGGGTTTTTTTGCCTTTAACTGTTCCAATTCTCCCTCCAATCAGGAGGGAGTGAGCCAGCAGCTACATGGGGCTTAGTCGCCAGCTGGGGTTAAATCATGACACAGTTGCTCCTCACTTAGCATCTCCAAGCATGAAAGTGTTACTTACGAGAAATTAAAAAATCCCAGTTTGATAACATTCAGACTTATGTCAACTGATGAACTATTTGGAAAATAAGGGAGAAAGCCAGGGCTGGGAAGACCCATCAAGCCAGAGGACAAAGCAATGTTTACCAAAAATGTCTCCTGCAAGCAGCTTTCATGGATTTCACATGAAAAGTGAGTAAAAGGCAGGAAGAGCCAAACTAAGTCTTTGGATTGCTCTAACCACACATGGGAGTCATCAGGAGACATATACCCTTGCTCTGAAGTTTGTCACTTCACATGCTGAAGGATGTTCCCTGTTTTTTTGCTTATCATAAAGTGGCACTCGGTATAATTTATACTTCTTTATTATTGCTTTCAAGAATAGAAACTGCACATTTTGCTGAGCCCAGATACTTTGCTCTGTAGTGAAGTGGATAACTATAGCTGCCCTGGACTTCTCTTTATCACCAGACACTGCCCTTTTATTTAGAATGTGCCCTGCCTCTTCAGCAGTGCCCCATGAAGATTGCAGCCTGCTAGGCCCCCACAGAGCTGCTCCCAGGGACTGCCACGTCTGACTGCAGCTTCCCAACAGGAACAGGGGCTAGCCATATTCACAAGGTGAAGGGACAGTGGTGGAAACAACAATGCTGGCACAGAAACTGGCTTTCTGCAACAGGCACTTAAATGTACTCATACAGGCACTCAGATGTCTGTGGATAGCCAGCACATTCATTCTTTTTTATGCCTTTTTTTTTGTATGAAGTCATGCGAAAACACAATAGAGGAATCAATTAAACCACTTTCTCTTTCCACTAATAGCTTGCATTGACTTAATGCAGTTTTACCTGAGGCTATAAAGTACCTTCCCATCTGGCTGGACTCGCAGCATGACATTGTCTGTGGTGGTGTCGTGGATGAAGGAACGCTTGGAGTGGACGAAGAACATGTCAGGGACCCAGATCTTCTTCACCAGTCTGCCATCAAAGGTCATGCTTTGGTTGTTGGTGCTGGGGAAGGACAGCCTCTCATCTTTCCAGTAGTGCCTCAGATAAAGTGTCATGGTGAAGTCCTGCAGCAAACAGGCTTCTGTCACAACTTACACCTTATCAGCACAGCAGTGATTGCTCCTTTCTGGGACAAACCATGAACTGTAAAACACCTCTCCTGAGGACACATCCACTCCCCAGGCTGCAAGGGGCATCACCAGCTGCAGCTTGTTTATTCATCAGGTCAGATAGATTTACCGGGTTCAGACACAACTCACTTCTTAAGCTTAAACACAGTACAGAATGAATAACTGTCACTGATGTGTCTTCATTTAAAAAGCAAGTAATGATCTTGCTAAGCACCATGGCATTTTTCTACAAGGCTGCATGAGTTAAAAAGTATTGATTCTGAAAATATAAAATCTTCTCTATTATTATTTTACTAACAGCCAAAATCTACCCTTAATTTTTTTTTTTAACCCAAGGCCATCAGAGTGGTTTTCTCATGTTGATGTTGATGAGTGTTGCAACATGACATTAGAGGAGGAACAGGGGCAATATTCAAACACCATGGGAACTAATTCAAAATCATAATGTTTGATTAAAAAAAAAAAAAAAAAGAACAGGTTTGTTGTTTGGGTTTTGTTTGGTTTGGGGTTTGTTTTGGGGTTTTGGGTTTTTTCTTTAACTTCTGAGTCCTCAGTGTTAGTTCTTCCACTTTGCTTTCAAGTCCCAAAGCTTTTTAGGGGCCCCCTGGCCACCTTCACAAGCTTTCTCCTCAACTAGAGCAAGTGAAAGCTCAGGATACCCATGGCTAGTTGTCAGGGTGCCAAGAGCACTGGAGTCAGCTGGAGGGGTCCCCAGCTCTGGGGAAAATGCTCACCCCTGAGGTCAGATGACTGCAGATATCCCAGCCCACACAAGAGCTGAAATAGCTGCAGTGAGAGGAGCCTGACATGCCACCAGTGTGTCTGCCAACCACCAGCTGTGCTGCCACACGGCCCTGTTCCTGCCTCAGGCATGAGAGGAGGTCCACTGCAGGCTCTTTAACCCTCTGTCTGTTAATTAGGAACACAGAGAATCTGGGGCTTCCTGTGAAACCTTCAGAGCTGTTTGATAATTTTGCTGAAAAGTCAAAACATTTTGAAAAATATTCTTTATTGGGAGGGATCTTTTTCTCTTCCAAAGTAAAACCTGACTTCCTGAGAGACTCTGTGGATCACAGAATGTTTGGATTGGGAAAGTGCCCTTGAAGACCATCTTCTTCCAACCTCCCTGACATTGGCAGGCTATCTCCCACTAAACTAGGTTGTTCAAAGCCCTCTCCAGCCTGACCTTGAATGGGATGGGGCATCCACAGCTTCTCTGGGCAGTCTGTTTCAGTGCCTCACCATGCTCTGAGTAAAGAATTTCTTACATCTGATCCAAATCTACCCTCTTTCAGTTTCCTTGGGAGCTCTCTGGTCCCTGACTGCTTCAGAACTTGTCCAAAGTGACACTATGCCTGCAGCATGTGCCTTAAAACAAACACATTCATTGGTCTCCTCAGAGCTTTTAAGTGTGTTATCACTATTTAAGAAAATATAGAAACCCAAATTCTTTGAGACACTCTTGGCAATGTTTTATCATTTTGTCCTAGAGAAAAGAAAATGTTAGATTTCTTCCTTCTGCTTCAAGGGCCATGAAAGGGTAACATGAGGTCAATAGAAGTAATTGTTGGGAGATTCAGATCAAACCTGAACCTGCCTTTAGAGACTGTGGAGTGTTTGTCCTTGGCAGTATTCAAACCCCATGGACACAAACCCAGGTAGCCTGCAGAGTTTTAATCTCCAGAGGTCCCATCTGTGACTCTTACCATGTCTACCTCAGAAATGCTGTCCAGACTTTCAACTTGGACATCCACTCCAACAGGAATTGCAGGGCCTAGGGAAAAAAAAAATTAGGAGTTGACAAAGTACAAACCTAATGAGACAAAGCAATCCTCTGACTTTATGATCTTACAGATAGAAATAGATGCTCAGTCTGAAATAGAAACAACAGTAAGCCTATAGAAAGTATAAATGATTGAAATTCACAACAAAATTCTCCTAATAAAGATTAAAGTCAGTAATAAAACTGACCCACTAATAACTTTCTCTTTTTATTGTGTCATCCTACATATGTCCCTTCAAAATTTAAAATGAACTTTAATTGTTTTTAGCTCTAGTGCTTGGGTCTAGGACTGGCAAGACAGATTACTGGAAGAGGATCCATTCAGAGAGAGACCAGTGGTGGCACAGTGAAGGGAATGTGGGAGATTTTCCCTCACTTTTGCTCCCCTTGCAGGCTAATTACATCCATGACAGCTACTATGTGTGTCTGACTTTCACACAGTGCTCAGCTGTGGAAAATAAAGGGTGAAAGGAAGGGATACATTGGAGGACATAGGCATGTGTCACTGAGCCTGAGGCTCCTGAGGGGAAGGATCCAACTGTGACCCCATGTAATAGGGATTCTGAACTTTTTCCCTCCTCCAGGCTTTGACTAGTCCCTCACATATCCCTGGCAGTTACAGTCCAGGAGAGCTGTCAAGTAAAATTTGTGAACTGCTGTGAAACTGAAATGTTTTTAAATTAATTGAACATGCTGGTATTTGGCATATTGAGCATTTAGTGATAAAATCTTCTTTCATCAGAGTATATAATGGTATCCTGGATTTGAATGACCATCTGTCAGCCAGAAAGGGTAGATAAATTACAACATTCTCTAATCCGATGGGCTGAAAGAAAGCGTGTTCTCCTTCATCCATTTCCCTGAAAGCTTCAGTTGCTCTAGCACACAGCCACAAAACTGTGAGCAAGCATTAACATAGGCAGTCAAAATATTTTCTTTTGGGTTATAAAACAAGTAAGTGCAGTACGTCATTTGATTATGCACACGTATGGCCTTACTAAGACAAAAACCTAGAACTTCCCCCATCATCCAGGAATAAACATAAGGTGTGTTTGCAGATTTTTATCAGAGGAAAGTACCACTGAGCACCAGGAATAATATATTGCCTATTAATCACATTTCCATGCTTTTGACTATGCTTTTTGCTCCTCCAGGTTATTTCACTGCACCTCAATTCCCCCAAGAGTGCCACGAATTCACAACTCAAAAGAAATTAGAGAAAGAAAAGCCAATCTGCTTCTTTACTGCCATAGAGGTTAAAGTATAAAGAAGTGACAGCGTAAAACAGGAACAGTGACAAATGTGCATGTTTCATACCTCCAAAACCTGGTCTCATGCTGAAGTCATGGTCATCTATTCGCAGCAGCTGCTCTGACTTCGTCAGGGGAGATTTGGTGATGTCAGGGCTTCGTTTTAAGATTGGGCTACCAGGAAGAGAGAAGCACAGCTATGAGTTCTAAGCAGTGCCATTTACTCCCCAGAACATCCACCCCTTAGACCATGAGCCTGTGACTGTGACAGTGGTTGACAGCATGTCATTAAAAACTGATTCCTGCACTGAGAATATAGTTTAGGCACCTGTGATAATTTTAGCACAGAGAAAACATTTGTTAGGTGGCTTTTTGTTCCTGTAAAATTCTTTCTGCATACAGCTGTTTGGGGACAGTCATTCAAACGTGTGGGCTAGAGGAATCGTATGTGTGGATAAGTGGAGAGGGGGAGGCATTCCTGACATTGAGTTATGACGGAGTGTGAGGCCAGGAATTAGGGAAACAATATACCAAATAAGCTACTGGCTGTTGCCCAGGAACAAAATGGAGACAGTCTGGGAACCAGGCCAGGAGGCAGGCCATTCCCTAACTTGGGATAAAATGATTAGCTTCTGCCCTAGATTTCCATCAAGGATAAAAAGCAGCATTACAGACCTGTGCGGTCTCTGAGTATTAAAGAGCCTGGGAGGGTAATTCTAGAAGCTGTTGGAGCTGCACCGAATGCTGGACAGAGGAGGTTCTGATCTCCTTCCACATCCAAAATGCAAACTGCTGTTCACTGCCCCAGTGCTTTCACTGGGATGGTGATGGCAGCAGCTCCTTGGTTACTCCATTCTGTAGGGGAAGCCTTTGCTGCCCTTAGAGCCAGCTGCACACCAGCCACTTGGGTGGCAGGAGGGCTCAAAAAAAGGAGGAAAGGTTTTCTGATTCTCGATTTTAGAAAAGATGGCACACTCAGAGAGGCACTCATCTGAATATACACAAGACAAGTAGGAAGTAGAATAAAGGAAAACAGGCTGACAAAGAACCTTGATGAGGAAAAAGTTCCTGAGATAAAGCTTCTCATAAATGAGATTGTTTAGCCATGTTGTACTTCTCAAAGACTTGATAGTTGTACAAGAAGCCAATACAACAATCTCCTAGCAGAGGCCAGTGGTGTTTTCAGCAACTCCTCTCTCAAATCCTTTATCTGGACTACAAAGTATCTTAGAAAGATTCCCAGTCTGAGTTCAATAATTTCTAGGAGGGTTGTCTACTTCCATTAGTGCGTTCTAGTTATGAATTATCTCTCAGGCATTTTAAAAGGTGGCTCCTGCTTCTGCTTTAGGTTTAAGTCAGCCTCTGAAAGATCTGTGAGTGTACATTAAGGAAGGTTTATGCCTGTCCAAGGCAGAGAAGCAATATTAGCAGGCCAGTGGCAAAGCAAACATTTGTGAACAGGTTTGACTGTGCTCAGAAAGGTGCTTTCTTCCTGCCAGTGGCAGTGGGAAGGACAAGTGGCCTGACAGAGAGCCCATGGAAGGGGCTCACGTCTGCAGGAGGAGTTCTTGGAGGGAAGGCACCCACTGACAGAGCACGGCAACACAAACTGTGCATCAGCGCCGCATGAACGGGGTGTGGCAAGTGGCCACGGCCTCACCCCTCACCCCCATGAGGCTGTCCGGCAGTGGGGTTGCTGTGCACCTGCTGGATCCTGCTAATGGCATGGCTACTGCCTAAGGACAACTGGCTTGTGTGAGTGGTGCCCCTTCCCCGCCCAGACGCAGGGCCGACAGGCCGGGGCCAGCAGCAGCCTCCCGAGGGGTTGGCTTACCTGCCTTGCTTGTGCGCCTCGCCATGGGCCTCCCGCCTCTGCCGCTGCGGCCGGCTGCAGGGAAACAAGGGGAAAAGGGAGAGCTCAGACAGGTGGACACGGGCAGGCGGGCGAGGATGCCAGGAGGGAGGCACCGGATCCCTGCAGCATTGCCTGCTGTCACATGTGAGAAATGGTGCTTACCTTTTTTTTTAACCCTTTCACCAAAGGCGGGTGTCAGGCTGGGTATGGCAGAGGGTGGGGGATGCTCGAGCTCACAGTGGGGACAGGGCAAATGGAGGGGAGCCATGATTTTTGTAAGGTGGGATGCCTCTGTTTTTGACTGTCTGGCGAAGTACCCAGGCAGGCAGCTCAGGTCCCACCTGTCCAGCTTTGGCTGGCAATACCAGGGGCTTTGGAGACAGGAGCTGCCACGGGGCCTCTGCTATGGTGGTGGGGGCACAGCTGTTACACCTACAGACCAGAGTCAGCCAGGTATGTTCATGAGAAGAAAATACTTTAAAATTATTTCGGGGAGAAAAAAAAAACAAAAACAAACCACCAAAAAAAACCCAACAAAAAAACCAAACCAAACCAAAACAAAACAACAAAAACACCCTGGGAAAATTGTTTTTGGCTTTGTACCATCTCCCAGCTGGCTGTCAAGAAAGGTCTTCTCAGGTCTTCAGCCAATATTTTATTTAATCATTAAAGGCAAGAGTATTTCTTTTGGCGAAGTAAGTGCTAGCTTGAGCAAAATTTTCATTTTAAACATTTAGGAGTTCTAAGTCATCTTTAACTAAAATTAAAAAAAATTAGCTTCTCTCTGTAATAAACGCTAACTCAAATCAACTCTACTAATTAAGCTTTTTGCCCATTAGCATACATTTCAAATCCTCTGTAGAGATTTACAGTGGTAAAACTCCTTTTGCAGTCAGCACCTCAACACCATCACCCTTTGGTGTGTGGTGGATGGACCCCAGACCTTGTAGGACAGTTCCTTCCTGGGCTGGGAAATTCCAGAAGCCAGTAGTGTCAGAGTGAAATTCATCTTGCTGCTGCCACAGAGAAGCAGACAACCAGGACAGGAATGGGTTTGTTGGGCTGTAGCATTGACTCACCCTGAAGTGAAGCACTGGATAAGTAGGATTTTTTTTTCCAGAATCTGCTCTGTGCTTCCCAGAGGAATTCTAGGAATAAGTGCACAGGCAGACCAGTGTTTGGGGGAGTCTTTGGGCCATGCAGCACCATTGCCATTACAAGAAGCAGCTTCTGTGGCACAGGTTGGACCTGGGCATCACACAGCAAAACACTTGCAAATGCAAGATGCGCTTTCTGAGTCTTCTGCCTTGTTCTACACCATTGCTGATATGTCTCACTGCTGCCTGCTTCTCATCTGCTGGCTGTCAGGGAGTAATTTCCCGTGTTTTGGGGATAAGCAGATTCTGGCAACAAGCTGACCGATTTATGTGACTTTAAAGTGCCCTAGTAAACTCTTGGCTGTTCAGGAATAATGCTGGTATTGGAACAGGGATGAAGCAGGCCATGTTCCTGCAATTCCTAATTTTCATTTCCTTTGCAGGTCTTATCTAATGCTTCACAGTGGCTCTGTCCCTATTCTGCTTGTCAAGGGAGACTTCAAAGCATGGCCATCAAGGATTTGTGGCCAAATCATCCCCATCCTCTGCACTCAGCAACCCCAGGTGCTTCCTTTTATTTCCTCCAGGTGTTTCTCCATCCCCTCTAAAATGAACTTTATTTCCTTGTAACAAACTAACATAAAATATCTCCCATGCTCTATCCACTGCAGGGTACCTGTGTTCAGGTATTTAGCTTTTTTTTTTGCCAGCCCTGTTCCCCTTGTCAGGGCTCTGTGGCAGCAAAACATTTTTACCTGTTACCCAATTACTTCAATTTGAAGCCCCATTTCTTTCTACTCAATAAATATCTTTTCTGCTCTGGTTCCTGGTGAGTCCTCTGCTGGCTCAGGGATCAGTGGCAGCTCCATCATATGACCCCATTACTCTGCCTCTCTGAGCTGTGAAGCCTGCTGTGGCTTCCACTGTTTCTGGTTGACAGCCTCAGCCAGGAGATTCAGCCCAGACACTGGGCACAGATTGCTCAGCACAACTGGTTGTGAGTGTCCCTCCTGCCTTCACTGGGGTGACAGGCTGTCTTTAAAACTCAACAATCATTCCTGAGGTAAAATATACTGAATAATGAACAACTCTTTCTTTCCCTCCACAATGTCAATATTTCTCTCCTAGCAGTTACAATGCCAAAAAGCATTTCATGTCTCATGAAGCTCAGAGAGATGCTTTGTGAAAAAGCAACAACTGGAGCAGAGTGGCATTTATTCACAGTGCTCCCTGTGCATTACTAGAGTAGTTCTGGGGCCCCTGATGGCAGGTGGAGTGATGCAAGCTCTTCGAAGTCATTGTTATTGCCCCAGATCTAACCACTGCGTCAAGGGATCTTGAGATGCTTCTGCCTCAAAGTCTGAGGCTTGCTGGGGCTGGGAGGGAGTGATGTGGCTGAAGCGTAGGATAGCTGGGGAAGAAAATCAGCCAACCCAGATTTTGATCACTACTGCTACAGGCACAAGGCAAAAAGCAGTTACTCTTCTTGTATTTTAAAACATGATATTCCCTATTGCTCTAATAGTCACTCCAACACAGCAAAAAGGGTTGGAGGGTTAGGGTTAACAGTGTCTGATTTTCAAAAGAAACCCTACAACCATGACATCTGAAGGTCCCAGCAGGCATTTCCAAATACCCAGTTTCATAGGATATGAGCCAGAGGAATGGCAGGTCCACACTTAAAATGAGCACCAGAAACCCCACATTATTCTTCATCTTGGAAATAAGAGCTTTTGGAAGCAGCCAGAACAAATGTGAGAGAGGTCATTACCCATCATTGCATTTTAGTTTGCAATTACTTCTGCAACATACATTTCCCATCTATAATCTCTTTATAGAGATTAAAGATCTTTATACTATCAATACACCTTTGTCAATCCCGTGTCCATCCTGCCAAGACTTTGTTCTCTGCAGGGACTTGTGCTGCCTCCGCTGCCCTCTCCTGCCTTGCCCAGATGTAATTTGGTGGAAAAACCAAGCAGAATGTGGGTGCTGGCATTCCCCTGCCCACCATGGCATGAGGTCTGTGCAGCGCTGCAGGTGCAGGATGGGAGGCACAGCACAAGCTGTCCAGCCCTGCTCACACAGGGATCAGGGCTCACACAGGGATTGGGGCCCAGCTCTGAGTGCCATGGCACGGCTGGTGGGCATGAGGGACTTTCATCACTTTCTTTACTTTCCAAGTAGAAGTCCTGCTGAAAACTAGCTCAACAAGCTCAGTAACCCCCACTGCCTTATATCAGTGGTAAGGAAGTCTGTGGATCAGCCACACTGCAGCGCAGCATGTGCTGCAGAGCTCATATCTGACAGAATTAAGCAGGAGAGGGCAGCGGAGGCAGCACAAGTCCCTGCAGAGAACAGTCTTGGCAGGATGGACATGGGATTGGAAAAGATATATTGGTACTATAGTGATCTGTGAGAAGTGTAAAAATCTTATTAAATACCTATTAAATGCCTACATATTTGACTAGGCTTTGATTCTACCTATTTTATGACCAGTTAGTGACTGGGGTTCATACCACATCAGTATCCTGTTAAAGGCCAAAACCAGGCAGGGGAATGCTGGGTTAGGGAATGGGGGAGAAGCAAAAAGGAACTGGGGATTGTATGCACAAACACACAGGAGGCTCCTGCAGGGCAAAAGTAGGGCAGAGACAAAGGGAGCTGGGATCTGCAACAGCGCCTGTGCTTTGGGTTAGACTGAGGTGGAAAGAGGCTGGATGGGCAGAGGTGGGGAGGGAAGGGAAACATTGTGTAATGCCAGAAAATATCAGAAGAAGCAGAGAAGAGAGGAGACATCAGACTCAAACAGTGCCTCATAGTTTTGTGCAATGTCTCCTGGGGCACAGAGAGCCTGGACTTCCTTCATGTCCCCTCACCTCAGAGTGATGCTGGACAGAGATAATGTCCAGCTCCTGGAGACATGCAAGCCTTGCTGGGCTAAAAAACTTTCCAGCCTATGTCCCAAAGGAAAAAAATAGTGTTTAGAGTGGAGAGTTCACAGAAAATGCCTCCATAGCATGCCTCATGACTTGCAAATTAATTGGGAAGGCCTCAGCAAGCAGGAGATGCTGGTGGGTAGGTGGTGCAGCAGGTCCAGGTGAAGACTGAGATGCATCCAGAGCCCAGAGAAGAGCTTTGCAGAGGGAAGAAAAGTGAGGTAGCTAAATGGGAAGAAAACCCACCTGGAGGGTGGAAAGAACAAACTTGAAATGAGAGGAAGCTGCTTTTACCTGGTGACATGCACTTCACCAGACATGATCCACTGTGTAACACTTTAATTCCCCAGGGATAATGTAGGATAGAAACCCACTAATTTGTACTCAAATTGAGAGATTTGCAAAGCCATGAGCTGTAAACAAGACTAAGAACTGAGGAAAATTTTTCATGAAATGTGGTTGTTTTTTGGGGTTTTTTTTGCATTTGTCAAGCCCTTATTTGTTTGCAATTATTTTGGACCATGTGTCCTTATGATTAGTAGGTTTAAAGATTGTGAAGAAAGGTCTTACATTCCTATTATAATATATATTGTTAAATATATGAAAGGAAAAGGGAAAATGGCACTATTTTTGATGTTTACATCACAGAGTCTGAGAAACTGTGGGATTCAGAGCTCTTCCACCATCTTTTTTTTTTTGAGTGATACAGAAAATTCAATGAGAACCCCATTTTAATCCATTATTACTTGAGTACAGGTCAGTCTCAGAATCCAAAATATGCCGGAGACATATATACACCCTTTAAACATTGCACTTCTTTTGCTCTTTGCCTGGACATAAACACTGACTAAAGAAGAAAAGGGAACATACGTACACATATTGATTACTCCAAGAAAAGTCATGCTACCTGGGGTCTTGACACTGTACCTGATGCTGCAAAAATGGAAGTGCCTCCATGTTGCAGGAATTGCATCCAGTGCATAGGTGCTTGTTGAGTTTTGTGTTACATATGTTGAAAGGAAGAATTGGAGGAAGCAGAAGGTCCATCTTGCCAGCTAGGAGGAGGCAGGCATGGTGACAGTACTCAGCCAAGTAAAAAGGAGAAACAGATGAAGGGAAGAAATGACTGGACGATGCAGAACATGCTGAAAGACTTAATGTCTGACCCAGTCTCAGAAGAAAAATTGACTTGCAAGCAGACATCAGCACAGTGTAGATCAGGGAAGGGCATTTTAAGGAACATTTAGATAGTTGGAGGTATTTGAGTCGACAGAGGCTGATGGCACTTCCCCAGGAGCACCGGGAGTACCAGTCACTACAGACTCTGAGCTGTAAGCCATCACCTTCAAGGACTCCCCAGAGATGGGTGATGCCCCTGGGAAAGCATGAGGGTGAAAATAATACCTGGTTTTAAGAAGGGTACAAAAGAAGGAAGTTGAGGTTTTGAGATCTGGAAATAAATTGTGACAAACTCAAGTGATCCACTGGTTTGCCTCTCCCCCAGGGAATAATGAGATTATAAAGATCAGTCAGTGTGAATCTTTGCAATAATTGACGTCAAACCAGTCTAATGTCCTGTCTGACAGTGTAACTGGCTGCCTTAGTGTAAGCAGGAGGAAAAGTAGATTTGAGTGAGGTTTTTAATATTTCATTAGTAAACAAGGGAAATAGGGTTGAGATGAAGCTGTGACTTTGAACATGGTTGAAGTACCGTGGTTAATGTAATGCCATTAATCTGCTGCTGAGAGATACTAAACAACATTTCACGGATTTCATCCTGGAAATAGCTGGTCAATATTTTCAATAATAAGACAGATGACAGAACTATAAAACTCAGGCATGAGGGCATGCTTGAAAGAGAAACAGGCATTTGGGGATCTAGGGTCACAATTCAGAGCAGCTGCAACATGTTTGAGAAAAGATCTGATGTCAATATGACGAATTACAATAAAGGATAATACTAAGAACTGCATGGAATATGGAGAAATTATTGTGTAAATGATGAATGGGGAATAACTAGCTTGAAAAAAGTAGAATTGTAAGAGAATAGAACAGAAAAAGCAGAATTGTAACAATTCTGCTGTTGGGGCAATATTAAGAAATATTCATATTAGCACAGGACCAGAGAGAGATTTAAAGTAAATGGATTGAACAGTAACAAGTCAACAAGCTTTTACCCAGAAGAAAGCCAAGTAAGAAACTGTTGAATCAATTGTCTTTGGTGACACAGGATTGGAAGGCAACAGCTTTCCACTTCTTTGGAACTCTAAAAATGTACTGACTGTTCCACTGGACTAATTAGCTACAAAGATAGTAAAAACCACCAGAAGTAGACACCAGATAAATATAGTATGTATTGAAGAAGTGCAAAAGGCAGTTTGACTTTTCTTGAAGGATATTATGCCCTTTAGAATTATGGAAACATTGAGTTTGGAAAAGACCTTTAAAATCAGCAAGTCCAACCATCAGCCTGGGACCACCACCATGTTCACCATTAAAGCATATCCTCAAATGCTATATCCACATGTTTTTTCAACACTTCCAGGGATAGTGACTACACCATTTCCCTGGGAAGCCTGTTTCAATGCTTCACAATCCTTCCCATGAAAATATTTTTCTTAACATCTAATCTAAACCTCTCCTGGTGCAACTTGAGGCCATTTTCTCTTGTCCTGTCACTTGTTACCTAAGATAAGAGATTGGCACCCACCTCACTACAACCTCCTTTCAGGCAGTTGTTATAAAATAATGGACTTCTCTGAAAAGTTAGTGACCTTGTAGACAAGAGGGATCAAAATGACACATTGTACCTCAAATTCCAAAAGACTGTTGACAAGTTCTTTAAAGAAATCAGTCAGAAAGAAGCTCCCCACATGTTAAGAAGCTCCCCCATGGTTACAAAACAAGAAACAGAGGAATTATGGGGAGTTTTTACCATGAAGAAAGTTTCTCAGTGTAGTCCCATTACACCTATGATAGGATCACTGTTGTTCAATAGCTTTATAAATTATTTTGGATAAAAGAGTAATTACTGGAAACAATATTTACTGAGGAAATGTAACTGTTCAGGGTAGTTGAAATCAGAACTATGAGAATGAGCAGAATCTCATGACTTTAGAAAAATTCAGTGCTAACAAATTCAGAAAAGTGTACATTGATTTCTACTTTGTATTTTTAATTTTTTCCATTTTGCTTTCAGAAACGATGTCAAAATAGTGATGGCCTCCAAACCAACTGTTGTTGCTAAAGAAATGTCATTGTGGTATTTGTTGCTAAACATCAGCTTAATGATGCACAGTGCTCAAGAGGACAAACAATGGTTCAGCATTATTGGGAACAGAGCAGCAAACCAGACAGAGGGCATTTCAATGCTGTTAGCAACACCAAGGCATGTCCACATCTTACATATCCAATGTGCATAGCTAGAAAAAATAGCTGAGTAAGAGAAGAGATCTTGGAGGTGGAGAAGCCTTCCAGGCAGCTTGAGCAGGGCTCTCAGAGTGGGAAAGGAGAAGAAGCATATGAATTCAGGAGTAGCTTGGTGCAGGTGGGGAGGAATCTGTCACTCAAGGCTTTCCGCAATGCATAGCAAGGAGAAGAAATTTGAAAGAAAGTACATAAACATGGCATGTCATCACACTGTGAAATTCACTCTGAAATCTGTGAGTGCTTTCATACAAGTGAGTTTGGAAGGTGACTGAGCATTTTTTAGAAGAAAAACCATCACCATTTCAGATGTGAACTCAACCCTGCAATGAGAAAATCAATTTATATGCACTCAGGAGGGAAGAAATTACCTTGCAGCATCTTTGAATCGGGCTGGGGTTGGGTTTTTTTGGCTAGGCTGCACACAGGCTGCTATGTCTTCTCACTCCAGCTTCTAAAACACATTGCAGTAGTGGTGGGCCAGAAGAAAACATGAAGGTGCTGATCCTGAGCAGGTTGCAATATTGCCTGGAGCTTGTATCACTAGGGCCCAAGTAAAGTTGCAGAGTACTTGGGTGTATGAACATAGCTACAGAAGTGCCATTTCTGCCACAATTGAAGTTAATAAAGATTGTTCTGCCACAATTGAAACTAATGAAGTTAGGAAGCTGTGTGGCGCATAGACCCAACGTAAATTCTAGAAGGGATGAAAGGAGGCTGGTGATAATGATGAAAGTAGAAAATAAAGTTTTCAAAGCATTGTCACTTGCTCTGAGAAGCAGAGAGGGGACACTTCTGGCTGGTCCAAGAAAAGGTGCCATGCACGATTGAAATTTCTTCAAAGAACAACAGGGGTGAAAAGGCAAATGAGAGAAATAATAGCAAAGCAATAACAAAAAATAAACTAATGCATAACAAGATAAAGAAGAGGAGCACTGTTGGAGGAAAGAAAAGCGTTTGAAGTAAGCCACAAAGTAATATGAAGTTAAAAGCAACGGGGTAAATCTTGGCAGATCTGTGTGACAAGGGAAAGGGATGCAGTTAGGGATAAAAAAAATTAGGCAGGTGAAGCAGAGGGCAGAGCCTCACTCCAAAAAAAAAAAAAAAAAGAGAGAAAGAGAGAAACAGCTTATTGAAGAAGAGGAGAAACCTTGAATGAGGGAAAGAAAAGAAGTGAAAGAGGTGAAGATAAAAGAAGGAAAGGGAAAGGCAGTTTACTAACTGGGAAGATGGAGAGATACCTGGAGAGATACCACTTGCACTGGCCTGAAGTCCACACTGGGCCTCGTGCTGTCCTGAGACCCAGCACTCTGGAGTAAATGATGTCCAGACACAACTCAAACTGATCCTGGAAAGCAATGTCTTGGGAGCTGTGGGCTCACTTGATCTCACTCGCCACTGATAATGTGGTGATGCCTTCATCAGGCATTTACAGTCTTACCATGCACTCCAGAAGTCTGATCTAAAGACATCTTGCATTAGCAAGATGTGTTTATGCAAATGGGTTACTATTTGGACATAAGAGTGAGGGGACATTATTACAGCATGGTCAGGGAATGGTAGGGACATGATTAACAACATGAAGTGAGTCTCTTAGGTAAGATTAAACAAACATGATCTTTTACAGTGAAATCTTTTCTGTTGAGAGCTGTTTGTCTGAAAGGTGGTTTTAATGTTGTCCAGGGAGATTTTAGTGTTAAAAGAGATTTTTTTCCCCCCAGCAGTTAGCTCTGGCAGAACGACATGGCTCAGCTCCAGGGCATCCTCTCTAGTAGATTCTGCAAGTTTAATTAGCAGCACAGGCTTTGGCCCATTGTTGGCACAACGATGTTGTGACTTTTAGTGCATCATTGCATCATTCTAGTGACCTTCCCCTCCAAAGCCTGGTGGCTTTCCAAGAGCCTGAGCAGTTGGGAAAACAGTAGACAGCTCTCTTGCCAGTGCTCCGGAACTCAGCTCCTTCCTGTAGGAGTTTTGGCACTCTGACTCTAACAGGCATAAAAAGCCTTGCAATCCCTGCAGGTTTTTCACACGTCTGACTGCAAACTGTGAACAGGTCTGCAAGGTGAGAAAGCTTTTTTTTTTTTATTGCTGCTCTGTGAAGTGAAATTCCTTTGAGGTGATTTGTCCTGGAGATTAGCGAAAATAAGTAGTTGAGTCTTTGACAGGCACACAGACATTTTTACAGTGAATTACAATATTTGAGGGCTCTGTAGTGAGAGCCATGCAATAAAGCTATCTACTATGCTGTTTTCACTGTGACTGTCTGCATACTTTGACCTAGACAAATTGCCATTTTCTTGTCACACTATGTGATAAAGCCTCAGCAGCTTTATTTAAGGAATTATTTGGGACCTTTTTCGAAATTCCTGTCATGCAAACCCAGTCCTCATAGGACTGTGGTGCATGAATGAACTCTTATGGGCAAAACCTCACCTGTCTGCTCACTCTTCTTCACAGCTCTTGTGTCTCATGCTAGAGTGGGGTACCTGCAGTTGACAAAAATTGTGACAGAGAAGGTGTCTGACCCATATACTCCATTCACCATATCTCTAGAATGTGACAGCTGTGGATGTGAGCTCAGCTGGGTCTGGGCAGGTGAAAAGACAGCCCTGGAGCTGAAAACTGAAGATGCAGTGATGAGCTTTAATTTGAAAGCAGAGTTCAGACCAAGTGAGTCTTCTTGGAAAAAACTAACACACTGTCCAAAGAAACAAGTTAAAGCCTATGTATTCCTCCATCAGCTGCACCAGGTGCAAAGCTGGACACATCTGTCAGGAACAGCAGGATGCTGGCAACCCACCCAATGTGCCAGGCCTTTACAGCAGGTGCCTCTGCCATGTGCCAACACTGGTGGCTGGTGCTGAGCCCTGGCACAAGGGCAAGAGGATGATTTTGTTGTCCTGTAGGGGTTCTGGGTGTTAGGGAGGTCATGGGTGCAAATCAATCCATCATGAGCATCCTGTGATGCTGTGGAGACAGCCTTTTCCACTTCAAATGAATTTTGCCATCAGTCTCCACTGAGGTCTGTGTCTTTTCTCAGAAGGAAAAAGCTACAGTGAAAGGATGGATTTCAATCCTGGTCCTTACCACAAGCCTTATGGAGCAAGAGATAAAAGTGTTCAGAGAGTAGTAAAGAGGGCAATCTAACTTCTCCTCCTACTCTAACTTCTTCTCCTCTAACCAGTGTTCAGAGCTGGGTGTTGAAGGGAGGGGGGAAACAGAGTCAAACCCAAAATGTTCAGGAGCAATGTTCTCTGCAAGTTTTTCTGATGTAATTGCTCTGATTTGAATCTGATTTGAATCCAGGATCTAACTCTGTGATGGAAAAAGGCATGGACTTTGATTGAAGTGCTAAGGAATCATGCCTACTTCAAAACTCTTTTAAATAACCAGCATCTTAACATGCAAGAGACTACCCCATGAGAGCAAAGAGGCTTGGCTGTACCTCTGAGATGAGGTGTTCTGCTGTACACAGATGCCTGGCAGTGTTGGGCAGGCATGATCTCCCACTGGGAGATCCTGACTGCAGTCCCAGAAGGTCAGGGTGATTACCTCTGCATACAGAACGTGCAGGAGGGCTGTACAAATACTGCACCGAGTCCTGATGTCAATCCTGAAAAAGCAGTGAAGGGACAGAGGAGAACAAGCAAATGGCTGGGTCAAAGCTTGGGAAACATTCCTCACTGAGAAATGTAAGAAGTTTAATCTCCTGAATGTATTTAAGCAGAGATGAATGGAGGCTTGATCCACCTGCAAATACCTCGATGAAGAGGAGATAAGATAGCATAGAACAGGACCAGATGGATGGAAGCCAGAGTTAAAAAATACTTGCAATCTCTGAGTTTGACAAGTTCTGAGTCTGCAAGTTCTGAGTTTGGCATTGAGGGTTAGGGGTTTGGTACAGAAGGGTTTGTTGTTCGTGCTTAGGAGGAAATCTCAAGGTCCTTTGGTCATCCTATGGATGGCCATAATCATCTTTTTTTACCTGACATGTGTGTCTCACAGGCTGTCCCATCACAGGGCAAAGTGGCCGTTGTACTGGGCACCACACTGCTGATGGACAACCCTACAGCCACAGGCCACCTTTGTTCCTCTCTCCCCATCAGCTCTCCTCAACATCATTGTGCCCTACTGAGGAAGAAATAGGCCAGAAATTACCTCCCAGGCCAGCGTGGGCATGCTGAGAGGGCAGTGGAGCCAATTCTCCAGAGCCACACCACCTCAGGGCTTTCTGATGGGCTTACACTGGAACAATTACACCTTATATACAAAGTATGGGTGAAGAGGCAGCTCCTGCATTTGCTGAATAGGTTTTTCTTTCCCATTTTCACACATTTTTAACACTTTTCTGCTTTGATTTGTTATATTGTCACTTCATTGCACTGACACTATTAAGCATTCAGTGCAATGTGGAGCTTTCCTTAAAGATGATAAACAAAAAAATGGCTATTTGCGCACATTTCTCTCATCTGGATGCTTCCCAGCTCACACAGTGGGTGAGAAAGCTTTACCCCTTTAATTTGCTACAGCCAACACATCACCTCTGCTGTCACTGTCATGAAGCCTCAACAAAAAATGGGATTTTGTGCCTGTCTTGCACCCATACTGCCTCTGGTAATGCATCCCCTGGGGGCTGGTCATGAAGAGAGCGCTGCATCCATTTTGCCAGTTATACCTCCATGGAGGTGGTGTCACTGCTAAAGCCACTTCCTAGGTATAAAATGGCTCATGGATCCTCAAGAACCAACTGGAACACAGCAGTCACTCTGGAAAGTACCCCTCACCTGCGACAAGGGGCTGTAGGAAAATAAAAAGGCACAACATTTTCAATCCCTTCCACCTTTTAGTTGTTTTTTCTGAAGGCTAATAGGAGTGGTTTGAATTCCTCAGGACTGTGACATTCCTGCATTTCCATCCCTGTACACTTTACAGTACCGATGATGATATGGACTCTTTACAGAACAGCACTGTAGTAAAGCAGAGACAACCCAGGTTCAGTCTGTCACAAGCAGAAGTACATAGCATTTAAGCAAAATTAAATGTGTCAGCTATATTCTTACCTTAAAAAAAAAAAAAGTATTTTTCCTTCAGGTGTAACATGTTTTGTGACTGAGCATAAAAATCCTCACACAAAGTTACAAATATTTCCCAAATAGAATATAAATAATCAGAACTCAGTTGTAGCAAAAATCCTTCCTCAACTCAAATCCTCCTAAAATGGCTGTCTACAAGATAATGAGAGCAAAATATCACATAGTCTTTTTGTAAGAGAGAGATAGAAAGACAAAGAGTAGACAACCAATGTTTTAAATAATTTCAGCATATTAATACAATACACTGAAGGCTCCTTCTGTTTCTTTTGATAACTGACCATTGCCTTGCTGAGAGACATTTTTTCCTTTTAAAAGGTCGATAAAACAAATTACATGGAAACAATAAAACAAATTCTGAATGTTTTCATCTGAGATGTCATGTCCATCTAATCTTCAGTGAATGCAACAATGCTCATGGACCTAAATTTCATTTTCACTTTCATGTAAATATTCTATCATATTTTAGCCATAGAAATATAAATATTTCTTTTTTTGTATCCTTTCAAACTTTGAGACACTTCAGAAACCTGTTTTTTGAAAGAAGCAGTGATTTTCACTGTAGAAAATGCATTAAAACTTACTCATTGGCAAAAGAAACCACAGAAAATATTTTTGCCTGAGAGATCACAGTCTGCAAACGCAAGCTCAGATTATCTTTTAGTCATTTTTATCATCACCCAAAACATTACATTTATCCAAACTGTAGCTACTTGAATGTAAAAACATGAGACTCACCTGCCTTTTTTGTATACCTCATGTATTTCTTTTCCTTGTCGGTGGGTTCTGCATTCAGTGGATAAAATCCATCCCCACAGCAGGAGGAAGATGCTAAAACGCATTTTATGGACAGTCAACATGTTACCTGAAGGTCCTGTATCCAGAAATAGTCCATACAGGAAAAAGAAAACCTAAATGTAGATCCTGTTTCTCTTTTTAAGACATTATCGGTCTGATCGTTATTGGAAGGGTGTTTACTCATACAAAAAATCATCCTGCAGTATTTAATCTGGACAGTGGGGAAAGCAATTTCCACTAAACCTATAAATCCTTCTACGTCAGATGGCAGGGATTTTCTGTCAGTGTTGAATTCACGTATTCTAAGACAACAATTATTTTTAGTCCAAACAGGCTATTTTATTAATTGGTTTAAATTGAACCCTATTCAAATACCTGTGGCACATACACTTATATTTCTGCCTTGTTAAGGGAAGTAGTGCATTTCATCACGTTGGTGTCATTGGTAATTCTTTAATCACCAAACTTATCTCTGTAGCAGTAATGTTTGTTACAAGGATTGCAATAAATTGAAAATTATTAATGAACATATACCAGTTTCCTGAAAAAATTAATTTTTATTTAGCTCCACAAGCAGCATTTGATCCTGTATATTCTTCCACATTACTTTAGCATACAATGATGCTGTGGCCAGAGTGGTTGGTGCTTTCACAGCTTGTGCTCTGCTGAGCACCATGTCTGGAAAGTATCCAGTGTTCCGAGGAACAGGGAAGGACAGAATGGGGGAGATGGCTCTGCCCTCTGCACAGGGATGTTTGAAGACTTCCTGCCGAAATCGAGCAGCAAACACCCACCAGAGCTGCAGGAGAACTTGGGGGCCTGGTGTGTCAGGTCTCATGTGGCTGGCAAGATCCTCATTTGTGGTAAAGAAAATAAAACAGTGTGGGCAGAAATAGGACTGATTGAACCAGCCACACTGCCCATCAGTGTGGAGCTCACACACTTCCTGCACAACCCACAGCTCCGTGTTTACCCTCCTTCTCCTCTGTGCCTCCCCACAAGGCCTCACAGCTCTGGTTCCAACCTGTGCCTTCCCCTGGAGACCTCACCTGTGCCCTGCTGACACGACTAGCCTTGTCCCATCCCTTTGCCGACAAGACTCTTCTTCCTTGGCCTGTTACCCATGGATTTCTATTTCAGAGTAGTTTGTCAGGTCACCCATCTCTTTCTACAAACCCTGGGGAGCAGATCTCTACCTGGCCTAAGCTGCTGTGGCCTTACTGACTTTGTTGAGCATTTACACTACCTTGGGATCCACAGGAATGACACGCTGAAAGGCACTAACATTTCATTCAATCAACAATGATTCAGCTCCATGATTTGCGGGGGTAAAACATTTCCTACACAAACTCATGCAGGCTTCAAGAGATGGGCAATCAGTCACCAGCAGTTTGTTGTGATGACTGATCAATGCTATTGTTCAAAGAAGTTGTACTCCTTTAACTTTGAAAATCACCTGCATTCCATTTACACTGATTCATGCATCCTTCTCAAGGAGAATAAAAAGCACCTTAATAACTGTTATTTTCACCTGTGGAGATATTAGATATACTCTTCTCAGTCTCAATAACCTCTGTAAATATATTTTGATTTATACATATTTTAAAAATACTACTCCCTTGCTTGTGCACCAGAGGAGCAATGGGGATTGACAAGCAACGGATAGCTATGAATTCACTTAGCTGTTCTAAAACAGCTGGAGGTGCCTTGGTACACATGAGAGGAGGGAAACAATTATCCTCTCACTAGCAGAGGGAATTTACCAGAGGAATATATCAAGAAGGCCAAAAAATGTGTTCAATTTCCTTTTTTTCTTTTTTTTTGGATTGTTGTT
This sequence comes from Illadopsis cleaveri, assembly GCA_013399915.1. Taxonomy (NCBI): domain Eukaryota; kingdom Metazoa; phylum Chordata; class Aves; order Passeriformes; family Timaliidae; genus Illadopsis; species Illadopsis cleaveri. The sequence goes on along the minus strand of VXBB01020381.1, from coordinate 224,856 downwards.
CATAGAAAAGTTCAAATATGAGTAATTAATAGAAAAATCCTAGAACAAATCATCAGACAACTTCTAAATTCCTTAAAGAAAAGTCTAGATGAAGAGTAGACATGGGCTCCTGAAGAATAAACATATGGAAGAAACTTCTTCCCCTAACAGGCCAACAGGCTTCAGAGCTGGGGAAGAAGCTGTAGATTTAGATAAGCTTTCAACACCATCTCACACAGCACTCTCATAAGCAAGACAGAGAAGCATGGTCTTGCTGAAATGTCTGTAGGACTGATGCAAAACATTGCAAGCTGTAACTCAGTTTATCTTGCTGTACCTGGAGAGCAGCCATCCATGACTAGCTCCTAGCCTGCAAGGTGTAACACGTTTTGCAAGTGACCTGCAAGGAAGCTGCGAACCACCTGGGTGGTAACCCAAAGGGAGGGCTGGAAAGGGTAGGAATGGCACAGCGTATGTCTCCAGGTATGTAAAGTCACTTCAAACAGAAAAATATTCTGCTCCAAATGGCCATGAGATACAGAACAAAAAGGTAACAGAGAGATTAGTAAGGAAAAAATGAGGCAAAAAATAGGTTAGATACTAGATTAGATACTAGGAATATTTTCTGACAATAGGGACAGGGAAGCATTGCAGCAGATTACATGGAAAGAGTTTACAAGTGCCATGATTAGAAATAGTTAAGACAGGTATAGCAGATCTTGTTTTAGGACCAAAGGTTAGACTACGTTACTTCCCAAGGTCACCTCCAGCACTAATTCTTTCTGGTTTTCCCAGAGGAAAAAATAATGGAAATCTTCCATATCAGAATTAGAAAAAATGTAAAAATTCAAAAATCCAGGAAGAAGAAGAGAGATGGCCAGGTGCCATGTATATGAAAAATAAAACAGAAAAATTGGACAAAACAACTTTCAAAAAGTTTGTCCTCCAGTTTTGCTTAATATTGATCTTGAGCAGATGGACAATTAATTTTGCCTGCTTTCTCCATGAGAATGTCTAGAGATTAACGATATAGCACTATTTCAATTCAATAGGTAAAACCCTCTGGATACCAAATATGAAAAGAATGAATAATTTGCACTGAACACTGTTTTTAACAAGTTCATCTGTTTCCACATTTTGTGGGCTAGCTGTGAGCTGACTGCAGTCTCCTCAAATGACTTTACTATTTATCTTATCAGCTGTTAGATTTGGTGGGCAAATCCCGGAGATGCATGTCAAAATATTTGCATTTTGATTTATTATTTAGTTTTATTTGATTTGGTAATCCCTTGGCAATGTTTTTTCTTGTTGACCCATCAAATGAGTGTTCACAAATATAAAATTTAACATACACTTTGCCTTCCAGATACCCAACTAGTATAACATAAGTACTTTGCAACTTTCCACCTGCATCTGATGCTCATCAGATATCAGAGCAAATTTTAAAATGGAAAAGCTACAATACTGTTGACTTTCCTAACTTCAACACCAGTTCTATGGATAGGAAACAGCCATTTGAATGTGGAATGATTGCACCAAATCCCTCAAAGCCAGCCAGCAGCTGATCCAGGAATAGACGAAGAAGTGGGGGTGGACAGTAGCCATGAAGTCAACAGAGCAATGTTGAGCTTTGCAGCAGGAAAGGCCAGCTATTTCCTTTTTATAGCAGAAGCCATCTTTCCTGGAATGCTTTTGTGCTTGAAGCCAGACACTAGGCTTATTTGGGTTAGAGCAGGAGCTGAATGCAATTGATAATCCATAAGAATCATACAAAAGCATCTCAGACAGATGAGACAAATGATCTTGAACAGGAAAGGTAAAAAAAATCAGAGTTCTTGAGTAAGTATCAATGAGTAAGGTTTGAAGTTGTGTTGGAGGGCAGTTGCCAGCAGCTGCCCTCACTTACAGCAGCTTGATCTCCCCTCAGGAATGCCACCCCCAGCTCCTGCTCAGCTCGGTGCCTGCTCAACTCCTACCAGCTGGTGATGCTTTCCTGGCTCGAGGATTTTATCACTTTGATTGCTATGCTCCTCAGAGGAGTTCAACGGGGTCTTGGGCTTTTACTTAGTTACTGAGGTATAGAAATACAGGTTTCCCAGACTGTTCAGGACTTTAATCCTGAATTTTCTGGATTTTCATTAACAAAGCATGATAAGAAATGTCACAAAAATAAAGTTTTCATTCAATTTGGCTCAACCAAATTATTATAATTTGTTGAATATACACTTTTTCCATTTGATTCCAGAAGAGTAAACTATTTATCCAATTCTATTTGTAACGTATCCATCTCCAAAATAAGAACATAGTCAGAAGAATAAATTGAGACATATTTTTTTGCCTTTGAGTCAACAATAGACTGAGATACTGAACTTGTCAGAAGCAGAAATCCAGTCTGGAGAGCAGTCACACAAGCCCCAGACACCACAGGAACCCAGGAGTACTTTCAGTGCCTTCAGGGCAAGGCACAATGTAGTGAAAGTATCTGACACAACAATAACTCCAGTCAAACCATGACCCAGCCTTCTCTTGTTTCACTAACTACCCAAAGCTTCAAAAAGTGCAGCAATATGCAGCACACTCCTGTAAATACTCTTGGAGCTATAATCAAGCTATAGCAGACGCACATAAAAGAGCATTTAGATGTTCTAGCCTCTTCCCAGCAGATATCTGCCTTTAAAAGCTGTTGATGCAAGCATGGACAACTGTGTCACTGCATCTGTTGTGATTTAGGTTTGCTGGAGCTAGAGGAGCAATAGAGTTCTTGTGTAACAGATTGGGTGCTGCTTGACTTCTGGAAAGTTATTTCCCCTCTGCAGCTCTATTTCTTTCAGAAATGGTACTCCGTGCTCCAGGATACAATGGTCAGAGAATAGATTTTTACTTTTTTAGTGTCTTCTATCATGAGTGTTGTCAGAGACTTCAAAAATCTGACTTAATATGAAGTTAGTGGGGTTTCTGCATCCATTATTTGTGTCCTTTTTAAGAAGTATACTTCCATTCTTTGGGACATTCACAGGAGATCCATGCTCACTCTGTGTGAGGTGAAATATGTCAGCTGGATCCCTCATGTTTGTTGGATTACAGGACCATATCCAAGGAGGATGTTAGTACAGATGAGGAATAGAATTTGATCAACCTAGGGATAAGTGGCATTTCCACTGAGTTTCACTATGGTGGTGTCAGCAGAGCTGGTGGCTATTCCTAGCATTTCTAGCTCTTGTTAGCTCTGCTCTTTTGTATGACTTGAAATCAAACTCCCCAGGAAGTTGAGAGGATGAGAGAAGTGTGAAGATATATATTTACACTGCAATGGTTAAAACTAAAGAAACCACACAGAAAGGGAAAGAAGACAGCATTTCCTCTGCAGGCACAAGAGGCAAATACACTCTTTTCCAGGCTGCAGCTAGATGTGCTGGGATTGTGGAGCAGAGGATGAGAGCTACTGGCCAGAGTAGGGCAGAGAAAATGTCCCAACAGGCAGATTTTACTTTTCAGTGTTAAAGATCATTATATGATCTGGCATAAAGGTGCACCAGGATGGGAATCACGTCACTTTATACTGGCCAACATTTTAGCACAATAGCCTTTGCACTTTGTTATCACATTTGTTTTCATGCTCTTCTCTGGTGTCTCTTGCACCCCTTGTTTATAACATCACATCAGAGCAGATTCACATGCTATTTGTGGCAAACCCTGGAGCTTCTCCAAGCAGTGATGAGAACATCGGTGGACCTCAAGAAATCATAAACACCAATGAATAATTAGATTTCCATGCAGCTTGAATGGCAAGGAGGAGCAAGTGCCCATGAACCCGTGACCCCAAGCCTTCTTATCACAGAATAAAAATCAGATAGAGACAAGGCAGTGTACATGGGTCTCTAAGCCGCTATAAATCCCTAAATGGATTGTGCGCTGCATGAAAGAAAAGGGAAATAGGCCAAGCCTGCACTGAGCAGAAAGCTGAATGGCTACAGCAAACAATGTGCCTGAGTGAATTGCATTGCTTGGGGACTAATGCACTGAGCTGCTGTTCCTCGCTGCCAGAACGAATAACAATGCCACAACACCCCAAAGAGGCACGTCTTTAATACCACTCTCCTTTCATTAGAGCTCTTCCCGCAGGGATGTCTTTCTCCACCAAATGTGTCTTTGCTCCCCCCATGATGTGTCTCTGTGCCCGTGGAGGCATGTTTGAGTTTGCAAGTGCCTCTCCGTGGCCCTGCACTGTCTGAGAGATTATGCGCTTTGTTGCGTGCTGAGCTGTGTCCTTTTGTTTCAGCCCCTCCTGCAATTCCCCGGAGCTGCCTTAGCTGGATTAGGCGGCTTTGTGGGTACTTGGCCGTGGGGCACCTGACCTTTTGCATGGAGGTTCTGCGACTAAAACTGAAGAAAAGATACCAAAAAAAGAGTAAAATATAAATGGGAGATTAAAAGACACTTTTAGAAGTATATTTTGCTGTTAGCAGTTTACCAGGGTTGAATTAAAATTTTGAAACTACATACCAGTGCCTAGTGCAGCCTGGTGGAAAGGATTTTTGTCTGCTACTAGCAGATATACTAAGGGAGGCAGACTTGGGATACTACAGATGTCAAGAATGCTCCCCAGTACGTCCTAATCCCCACAGTACACAGCACTCATTTACTAGGAGGGACTGATCCCTTAAAGGGAGTTCTGTTGGAAGATCCAGAACTAAAAGATTTGAAAGCATTCAGACTGGATTGAAGCTGTACCCTGGACATTGTAGACAGGGTCTAATTTCACTCCAGCTACTAGATTCTGGTCCTTAGCCCCCTATCCAGCCCATGCCATTCTGCTTTTTTTGCAACAAGTACATTTCTTACAATACAACCCTACCTTTAAAACGGTTTCCCAGTTTCCTCTGCTGTTCTCACAGTTCATCTGCAGAAACCCATGGGGAGTTTCATCAGCAATATGCTAAGCACTTCTGCCTATCGACCAAGAAATTGTTCCAAATGTTTTTCAAAAAATAGCAACAAAATGGAAGAAAAAAGAAAGGTGATGAGTCTGAAATTCTTCCACACAAACACTGAGATTTCAGCAGGGGCATCTCAAGGCAGAAGCTGACACGGGTATGAATAACATCTACAGAACTGTCAATAGCAATTCAGCCAAGGCAGTAGTGCTTAATAAGAGAGTTGTTCTGCCAATATTCAGAGGGGATTAAAGGAACAACTGGACTAATTACAGCCCTCAGCTTGACAAAATATTGGAAAGGCTGATATGGCACTCAATAAATGAAGAGTTAGTGAGTAATTTGATTAATGTCAATTAGCATGGCTTTAAAGAAAAATAGATCTTTCCAAGTTAATCCTTTTTTGATTAATTTAAAATGTGTTTGCCAGAGGAAACTGAGCTATGTGATGTGCTTCTGTAAGGCATTTAATGTTGCACCACATGGCATTTTTTATTAAGGAACTGCTACAATACAGTACCAAGATAAAATAAGGAAAATATTAAAATATTTTAAAGCTAGATAAATTCCCCCGTATGGAATATGACTGTAAATAGCAAATCTTCATCAGATAATGCAATTATCTCCCCAACGAGGCTGGTTCTTTATCCTATGCTGTTCTTGACAAAATGCAGGAATAAGGATCACTGACAAGGAGTAAATGGAACATCACAGGGGAAGGCCCAGAAACTACTAGCCTCATTTGACCACAGCTTACTGCAAAACTGTCCTCTCTGTAGACACTAGACTGTCAAGAATGTGGCTCATAATTTTAGGATAAGGAGGAGAAACTCTGGACACCAATGGAGAGTTAAAAGANACGGTGGCAGCAATAGTGACTATCGAAATATAAATGCAGGCAAAGGAGAAAAGAAAAAAAAAGAAAAAAAAAAAAAAAAAAAAAGAAAAAAAAAGAAAAGCATAGACAAAATTTGCTAGCTTTTGTACTTAAAAAGTGAATATTGTAAGAGTATGAAACATGAAGGTTACATTTCCTCTTTATGTGTTGATGCAAACTGGGCAAGTCTTGAAAGTGAGTTCTCCTGTAACCATCAAGCTAAAGATTTATTAACATAGCTTTATTAATTTTGTTACAAGATCCAGTGCCTGGAAGACCACAAAACACAAATTTGAAATAGATTTTTTTTTTACAATAGTAATGAAGTTTGTTTCACTATGCATGTATTTACTGACTGAAGACAGTATGATTTTCTGAAGGATTTGGACTAGTTCTTGGACAGGGATAAATCTGGAGAAGTCCAATACTAGGACCATAACAAAGAGATGACTAGATGATCAAATACTCAGTGAGCCAGACTGAGAACCATCAACCAGATAAGTGATAAATTTGAACAATGCTTTTGAAACTCAAATTTGTTTGATGTGACAGCCTTTGCTGAATTTGGTAGTGAATTAACTTCAGAGGGCAGGATGTTACAACAGTTAAGTTTTACAAAATGATTGGCCAAAAAGAGTTTCTAAACAAATAATAGGCTATAACACTTTGTATTTTTAAAAATAAAGACAAAAAAGTCAAACATTATCGCTTGATAGATGTAACCTGAGGCTCATGTTGGTTGTCTTTTAGCTCCTTCTTGGAGTCACCCCCTTTCATGAGTGTCCATCTGGTGGACCCACCTGCCAGTCCCAAATGGTGTCTGGCTGTTGCACACAGGACTCACAGAGTTTGTCTGTGGCTGTAGAGTCAATGATGTGATCAATGTCAGCAGGTCTCACCTTTCCAGTCTTGTTTCATTCTGATGGAGACTTGTATGTGTAATTCCCATGGGCAGCCCATTCCAACAGCTTCCTACATATTTCCCCTCACTGGAGTCACTCTAACCTTTTAGTTTTGGCACAAAGAAATCTAGTTGCCTTTGTTTTCCTCTGTGAATATGCTGCAGAATCTCCAGCTCTGTCAATTCAGGGATTTTTCAGTTTTGCACTAACATTGGATCATGACTGCACATTGGGGCAACTCTAACAACAACGTTCCTTGAATTTCTGTGTGGAAAAAATATTAGCTGGCATTTGGATATACTGAAACTCTGTGAATTATACATGGTCATTTGGAAAATTACTGGTTGGGTCCTTTTCTTCTGCTACTGATGTTCATCACTGTAACAATGATGCCTCAAAGAAGCAGTAAAAACCAAACTGAGCAGGTATTATGAGCTCCATTGAAACATACCAGGAAGAGAACAACAAACAGGAGCCACCAATCTGTCACATGAAATTCTGGCTTCAGCAGCAACCTCTAACAGCTGCTAGGTGGTTATCACAAATAAACCTGCCTGACACAGCTTCACCAGCATGGCTGGTGCTGTTCACTGTCTCTGGATCTCAAATTCCTACAGTCCTTCCAGGTCTTCAGAGGAAACAGAAATGCCTCAGCAGACATTTCTCACAATGCCTCCCTTTAGCCTGTTTCCCAGAAGCATAACCCCACTGGTGCTCAGTTGCTCTGTCCTCCAGATTTACAGAGATGAAATAGAGTTATTTTAGACCATTTTCTCAACCAGTGAATTCTCTGTCAAAAATTTTAGTACAGGATACAGCTAGTTTTTGCATGTGTTTTTAAAATTTTATTATAATTGAAACAATTGACTTTTTTTGTCTTCCAGGGTCTCAATTTAGCAAAATATTGATTTGCTCAGTTTGTCTTACTGCTGTTGTCAGTGTCTTTATAGAAGTAGTGGGCTGAATACAGTGAAATGCTTTGTGTTTCTCCACCAGATTAGCTTCTGCCTCTTGTCTGCAGATACCATATGGTGTAATATGGGATGAGACAAGACTATAATTAGTAGACCATTAGTCTGATTGCAATATTTAACTGAAATAAAATGCTAATGAGAGGTCTTGTTCTGCAGACATTGACTTCAAGTGTACAGGAATCAACAGATGATTGCATAGCATAGAAATCACTGCCTTTGGCAAATGACCAAGATTAGTATGTAAAGATTCTTTAGTGTAAGAGCATCCTGCTTTATCCCTCTGCAGAATGAGGGAGTTCATGACTTTTAATCCTGTCATTTTTCAGGTTACATGGTCAGTAATAACTATTTTTTGTCAAGTCTTAGTGACAGAATAGATTTGTGTTTGGAACAGAGCTTCTATTAATTTTGGTCTTCATATATTTTAAAATATTTTGTTGGCATCATTTTGATGTTCCTTTTGCAGCACAAATTATCATTGATCTCTTGAGATGTAGTTGAAGGTTTTGATAGGTTCTTTTCACATCAAAGTCGTAAAGCGATTTTGGTTCATTGGATGTGAAACCATCAGCCTTGGTTTCTGGTTTCTTGCAATAGCAAGAAATTGTCTGGGATCCAGACTTATTAACACAGCCACTGTCTGGAGATGATGTATTTATCCCATGCCATGAGGTTAATTTTTCCTTTTGGTTTGCAAGAATATTTGAATTTAGTATTTGTTGTTCAGTATGAACTGAGCCTTGAGAGGAAGTCCTGATGCTAGTGTTTCTTGTCTGGTGACCATACACTAGTGAACAGGCCTATTTTCCTATACAATCTACTAAACAGTTTTGGTGGTACTTTCTGGTCTTCAGCCTGCGAGATCCAATTAGACCAGGCTTCTCAGGACCCTGTACAGTTGAATTTTTCATGCCTCCAATGGTGAAGTTTCCACAGCCTCTCTAAACAGCTTTCTCCTTGTACCTTGCTGCAGCTTGTCACTATTGCCACTTGTCTTCTTTCCAAGCACCACTGAGAACAGGTCTACACCTCACAGAAAGCTGATCAGCCAGATCAGCCCCCAACCTGTACCCATGCTCAGGGTTATCCTTCTCTAGGAGCAGGACTCTGATGCCTTTGGTGAATTTCAGAAGGTTCACTGTCAAGGTCCTTCTGAAGGGCTGGGCAGCCCTTTGGGGTTTTGGCTGCTCCTCCAGCTTTGTGTCATCAGTGAACTTGCTGAGGAGGCATCTGCACCTCCATCCACATCGTTGCTGAACAAGCTAACTCAGCAGGGTCAGAGATGCCTCGACCTGCTGTGAAACAGATGTTGCATAGGAAAAACAGAGTGAGATAGAAAATGAAAGTGTGCAATGTTGGGGTTGTGACATGTTGGGTGAGCTGTGTTACAGAAGAAGCCAGCCCTTGTATTTTTTAACCTTTTCCATGTCATTTCACCATGGTGTCTTCTTTCCCCCTTCCAAACCAGGTCAATGCCAATTATATCAATCCATGCATGTACTTCTAAAGCCATCATGTGTGGATGCCATTGAGAAGAGTCACTGAAGTATATGAGCAAGCACAAGGCACTTCACCAGAGGGCCTGAGGCACAAAAGATCTATCAGAAAGGTCTCAGCAGCTCACTGAGGAGGAAGGGATAGAAGAGGCAGTCTTTACCTTACATGGTTTTATTTCCAGATAAAAAGAGAAAACTGTATGTTCACTTTGTTGCAAGCACACTAGCAGATGGCAGACTTTAAAAAGTATTAGATAGACCACAAAAGTGGAAAACGTTATCAAAAACACAAACGTAATTAATACAGGTTTTGCTATGACCATTTTGGTTTCTCACATCATTGATTTATGCACATATTTCTTCTTTCACACATTAATCCTGTTGAGCTTCTCATAGCCAGCCCATTCCCTTTCTAGTTCATCCTCTTGCTCTCATTCCATGGCACATCCAAGCCAAGGTAAGCAGAAGTGAACAAGCTGCAGCAATGGCAGGACAGTAGCTGCCTGTCCGCAGGACTTGTGTCCACATCAGGACGGCCCCACTTCTGCCACCAGTGCCATTTGCTTGTGTCCCACCTGGGGACTGACCTCGAGGATGAGACAAGATGGGGGTGGGCCTTACACCCAGCACTGCACAGACAGATCAAGTCCTGTAATGGCAGTCAGGGGAACAGAATCACCTGCAATTTTTCTTTCCATTGGAGTGTAGAGACATGGAGGTTAAGAAAAAGAAAGAAGGAAATTTTGCTGCCATTCATTCTATTTTTTTCACGTGCTTTTCCATCTGGAATACCAACTTGGTATTTTTTCTTTGCCAGAATCTCAAATACTGCAATAGGCAGCTGCATTAGGAAATGACACCGACCAAGACTGGATCTCTGTCTCTTGGAGCATAACGTGGGCAGTGGGACTGGCAGGGACATGGGAAGCATTGGGGACAGGGTGACAGTCAGGCAGGCAGTGGTTGAGGATGTGGTGCTGAGTGCTGGAGGCAGCCACCCAGGCAGGCAGCAGTACAAGAACAGGCAGCATCGATGCAGGCAGGCTTCCACCTGCTGGTCACAAGCAGTTCCACAGCTACTTTTCCGGGCCGCCTGATCCCACCCCAGCAGATGGGGGCCTCGCAGGAATGACCGCGCTGTGAAGCCCCGGCATCATGGCCCAGGGGCCAGGGTGGGTCAGCGAGAGGTCTCTGTCATGCAGTTTGGTGTATCAGGGGAGTTTACCTCAGCACAAAAGAGACGGATGTGTATTTGTATCTAGAAGGAAATTACATCTTCCTGATGGCCTTTAGGGAAGGCAGAGGGTTGGAAAGGATGCTCACTGCCCAGAGTGGGGGAAGTGTGAAAAAAAATCCAGATTGCCATAGTTCACACTCGCTTCAATGTGTGGGTAACTGGAGGCTTCAGGAGAGCCAGCTGAGCAGTTCCCATGGGTGGTGAAACTCACCCAAAAATACAAAAAACCCAAAATAAAAGATATCTATCTCTCCTTCCTCACTCCCTCATCAAAAGACATCACTCTAGCTATGGAAAGCTGCCTAGCATTAGTAGGTTTGTTTATGGCTTTGGTTTGAATGACCATTTTTCTTTCCTTCACTGAACTCTCAGGCACCAGAAAATGGGCTCTGATTTCTTAGGCTAAATACTTCCCACTCCCTCTCTGGCAACAGTGAATTTGTTGCCAGAGGTTTGATACTAACAGCATTTGAATGGTTTATGTTTAAAGGAAAATAATGTCATTATTTCAGAGAGAAATCCAGAGCTAATAGAAGGGGAGATGGTGGTTTGAGATGCTCTGGGCAAGGACCCAAAAAGCAGGCTATTAGCATGTGTACTGGCAAGTTTATGGCTTTGCAGCACAGCCTGCTGATGTTAGCCCAGAAACAGTCCAGGAAAATCAGAAATTTCCAGAAATTTAGTCTGTGGTATTTAGGAACACAATGGATGAGGTTTGTGCTGAGCATATAAAGCGTAACATATATGGGAAGACATCATACCCTTTCCATTATTGTCTTCAGTGGTCAGTGGAGGGTGTCCTATGCTACCACCCAGAGCTGAGCTCTGAGAATGCTGCTTCTCCAACACTTAAAAAAAAAGAGACAGAAACAATCTTCCCCTCGACAATAAAATATTTCTTTTCAAGCTTTTTCCTTGAAAGCTTTTCAAACTTTTTCCTTCTATTGACTTCCTTCATTTCCCCAGCTTCTGAGCAAAGGCTGAGCAAAGAAACTAAATAAACTCCCAAAAATACAGAGCAGACATATCTAAAGCAGCGTGTTTTGAGACAGAAAATGTTGGTGAACTTTTCTTTAAGACTTCTTTTTTTTTAAATTGCAAAACTCAAGATTATATTGAGATTTCTAAAAATGGTTGTCGTTGTTTTGTCTTTTTCTAGTGCTGGAGGTTGTTATTCATTTGTACATGCTTTTTGCACATGGTTTCTGTAGCTCCTTATGAGAGCTTATCTCTCCATTTGACATTAAAGACATTGTCTACTGTGCCAGAGCCAATAAAGCCATTAACAATCTTCAGACTGGCATCCCTTTAACAGTAACTTCTTTCATAGCCCAGACGAAGTATTAGAAAATATTCAGCATTTTTGAGAGATTATTAAGATGATCTAATGGGGCTGTTTCATCTCTGATGTCAATAATGGGATGTTTTCATCTCGTTGCTCACTTTGTATTGGTGTCACAAATTTTCTCTTGGCTATAAATGTGGCCTGTAATTTCCACTACAGCATATGCAGAGTTGTCCATGAGTAAAACGTAGTTGGATTTTGCTTTGTGCTGAGAAGCATAAAGCTGCTCAGGGACTTCACTGGTAAAAAAACCAGTGTGTGAAAATGGCTCAGAGAGGGGCTGTTGACCATTTTCTCTGCTCACTTTAGTGCCCAACCCGCATTGCTTGCATGGCAGCCTGCTGGGAAGCCTTCTTTGCACACCCAGGTACTATCATCTGACAGACTTTTGTTTGTTAGGGACTTCTGGACATGTATTCCCTGGGCAGCAACCCCGTGGTGTTTCCTTCCACCCCTCTCATCAGCCACAGTGTGTAGTCTAATCTGCAGAGAGAAGTTTGGGGGTGCTGCTGCTGGGCTGTTGTGTTGGAAGTACAGTCCCTCAGTGGTGGTGCCCCTCTCCTGCCATCCTCAGGAGCTGGGGAGGTGGCCTCAGGGGCAATATCATGCTCCTAGACACGAGAACAAGGCTCTTCCAGGTCCCTTAACACAGGTGTACATAAATGGCAAAAACTCTAAGAAGCCATTTAAATAGAAGTCTGCGGAGTTCAGCCTCGCTCATGTGTACCTCGCTCTGGCCATGCTGATCAGCTGCAAATTCAATCACCTGCTGTGCCTCTTTTGAAGTCTCTGCCTATGACAGTATCTCTGCCACCAGCCTTTCTCCTTCTTTGAAGTCCTTTGCCTGCACAGAACTGACTTTGTTCTCACACTTCTTACAGATTTAATCTGCTTTCCACAGCTTGGCATCACTGCAGAAACGCAAGGTGAAACGGAAAAGAGATTAAAGAAATCCTCAGGATCTGAGAGATCCAATTTTACCTGCTGAGCATCCGTGCTGCTCAGGAGATATGGGTCTGCTTTGCCTTCTCCTTTTCACGTGTCACAAGTTGTGGAGCTTCTCCTGCTTTCTGTACATTTATTTTGTGTAAGTCAGTGTTCCGTAAAAGATAAGATGCTCAAGCAAAATGGAATAATTCTTGCTTTAAGACATTGTTGTAAAATTCCTCAGATCATCAATAAATTAGTAGGAAGATTCATATCAGATAATGAATAAAACTACATGTAGCAAAAAAACATGCCTCACAAGTACAAATTACCTTCCTGCATGTGAAGCAGTTTCATTGTATCCATATCCTTAGGTCACAGGGTAAACGATAGTGATTTTGCTTTTTAACTGGTAATTATTGATACTATTTATTGGTACTCCAGGAGATTTAGCTTTTCAGTGAGTTTAGCTTTTAGTCCCATGACTTTGGCAGAATATCTCAGACCCTCTGCTGGGTGCAAGCATCTCTGCAAGTTCCCTCTGCAAGGGTGTCACTGGCACAGCCTGGAGAGAAGGTGACAGCTGCAGAGTAGCCCAGGAGCCAGTACCTAAGGCCTCATCTCAGGGAATGTCTTAAGGGAGAAAAAGGGGAAATCAGTGGGTCAGTGGAATGCCTTGTTTCCTTGTAAGTGGAAATAAAGGTCCCGGTGGGCTCCTGATGGCTGTGAAGGTGAAAGTCTCTATGTGTGCATCCATCACAGCATCTGCTGCCTGGATCTGGGCAGCTGCACAGTCCCCTGCCAAAACCCCTGCTGCTTAAGCTGCCTTTGACCTCCTGCTTTTCACAGCCCATCTCACAGCCTGGTGCACCTGCATCCCTGCTCCTTGCACCTTCCCAGGGCAACTCCTTTGGCACAAACACCCATTGGACAGCCCCAAACCCTGTGGCTGAGGTCAGGGAGACGACAGCATCCCTCCAGCTGTGAGAGCCCTGGTGTGCCCCTACAAGGCCATCTTCTGCATCCCTGGGGCACAGGGTCCACACAGTGCCCTTCTCCTGCTTCACACCACCCCCTCTGCCACATCTGCATCACCAGGCCATGGTGTAACATATTGTACTCTTCAGGAAACAAGCTCAGCGCTCCTGGAATTAGAATCTGAGTGACGCTGGCTGAATCATAACCTTTAAAAAATAGCAGGGTTTGGGGTTTTTTGTCTGTTTTTCCCACAGAGGAACAAAGCCGGATTTAAAGGTCTGCCGTGGGTGGATGATTGCAACTCTTGATCCCCAGCCAGAAGCATTACATTACATAAAGAGTTTTTTTCTTCATTAGGAATTAATCTGTGCTAACCAACTGTCAGCTGCTGGTAACGACCATTTATTAACATGCTGCCCTCCCCGGACTAGGGGCACTTAACTGACTTATTACATTAGATGTAATATGAAAATGCACTTATCCATACCCCAGGCATTCACGTGGCCCAGCTTCCTGCCTGTCTGCCCACGCGTGTGCTGGGGCAGGGGAGCGAGGGCAGCCGGGCAGGGCAGGGCAGGGCAGGGTAGGGCAGGGCCTCAGCCATCCTCCTGCTTCCTGCTGCCTGACTGTGGGGTGTAACCTCAGCTCACCAGCAGTCGAGCTGACAAAAGAGACCTGTCTGTAAAAAGTCCTGTTTTGGATTATACTGGGGGACATTATTTGCCTTCATGACAGGAACCAAAGTTCGCAGCAATGCTGTAGGCATGGAAAAGCCCTTCTATGCATTTATGGATTGCATGAATTCATTGATGGTTAAGTCACTGGTTTATTCTACCTGGTGGGAGTTTTTTAGAGGTGCAGAATGGGTCACTTCTGGGCTACCAGGTAATCTTCACAGGTGTTATGGAAAAGACAGGGCTGTTGTTCATGAAAGAGTTACCACCTCTCTGCAGTATAATGAAACATTTAATGAAATAGATGAAAAACATATACGCAAAAAACCTGCAACCAAACCAAAAAAAAAAACCAGCCAAGAAAAAAATCAAATTCCAATCTCAAATTATGCCACTTCTGCAGAAGGAAATGGTGGATGCAAGCAGGGCTTGTATAGCTTGATAGCAATAGGATGAGGGGAAACAGTTTTAAACAGAGACATGGTAGGTTTAGATTAGACATTAGGAAGAAATTCTTTACTGTGAGGGTGGTGAGGCACTGGAGCAGGTTGCCCAGAGATGTTGTGGATGCCCCAGCCCGGTAGATGTTCAAGGTCAGGTTGGATGGGACTTTGAGCGACCTGGTCTAGTGGAAGGTGTCCCTGCCCATGGCAGGGGAGTTGGAACAAGATGGTGTTTAAAGCCACTTCCAACCCAAACCATTCGGTGATTGAAGTATGGCTGTTGTGAGATTTTTTCTGTAAACAAACTGGAGAACGCAGAGGAGGATCTCAGACAAAGTGGAGGTCACTTAGTCCAGCAAAGCAAAGAGCGGAGGAAACACAAGTTATATCTACACAAATTTAGATATATAAACTGTACATAAACTTTACTTCATACCTACAGGGCTTGACAGACCCAGCAAGGGAGATTCAGCTGGGCTACTGTTGAACGCTTCCTAATTTTAAGGCTGGTTAATCACTGGTAGAAGCTCCCTGGGGAGGCTGTGGCATTGCAGGTTTTTAAGAGCAGTCTGCACAAGCACCTACTAGAAATGGTTTAAATGTGGCCAATGATGCCTTCAGGCACAGGAGCCTCAGCTGCCTGGTCCCCCCTAGCCCTGTTTGGCCTGAGTGTTGTGGCAGCACTTGGCATGGCAGCCTTGTCCTGATGGTGGGGACATGCCCCAAGACTATCATTCCTTGTCCAAAAAGGTGTTGGTGCTGGAGCTGTGTTGAGCCTTGCTCTGCTATGCCTGAGACCTGGTACACACTGAA